>OY986052.1:819591-977662 GCA_963920205.1 Stenodema calcarata | reverse complement strand
AATGCTGTTGGCGGGAGCTTTTTGCCAGATGAACAAGCTAACATAAGTATTACTGGTGGTCACGAGTAATCAGCGGTGGTACAACTGTAATGAAGTAATGCTTCAATTCAGGCTTGTTCATCTGGCAAAAAGCTCCCGCCAACAGCATTGAAAGAAGCGTAAAGCTCCCTGCTGGTGTAACAGAGGAAACATATTAGGTGAAACCGAGGGTGACTAAGGGTGAGAGGGGGTTGTGGGAAGGTGACAGGGAACAGGAAAACATTGACGGTGGAGGTTAGGGGTAGGAGGATCAGGTTTCTATATGCACACTCAACAGCGAGGTGCGAAGCACTGAGCATCCTATATATGTGGCTGGCGGGCAAAATGGATATCATTCCTTTTTGCGGCTGAGGTTTTTTGGCGGGCCAGTTTTTACAACGGAGTTGTTTTTGGGGGGATTAACTTTTACCGCACTTGAACTGCACGTCACTCATTGTCAGCACAGAAGGTCCGGGGGCTTGGTTCTCTTCAGGCGTCGAATTTGTTGTGAGTTGTCTAGTAGCTGGGTAGCAGCCGGATTTGGATGTTTAAGAAGCCTGCGCTCATATCCCATAGCTAGCTTATGACATCGGTGACTGTCTCCACTTGGAGGTCTTTGTGGAGGTCCTCATTCCTTACATACCAAGGAGCGTTTACTATGCTCCTCAGAACCTTATTCTGAAATGTTTTTTGATATTCGTCTTAGCTGTGCAACCCCACAGCTGGATGCCATAGGTCCAAATGGGCATTAGCACTGTCTTGTACAAGAGTACTTTATTGTGGATATTGAGTTGTGAACATCGTCCCATGAGCCAGTAAAGTTTCCTGAACTTGATGGATAGTTCTTCCTTTTTTTTCTTAACGTGTTCTTTCCATTTTAACTTGGCATCTAATGTCATGCCCAGGTATTTTGCTGAATTTGCATATGGTATGATATTCCGATTTATTACCAGAGGGATTGGTGTTATCTTTTTATTCGTGAAGTTGACATGTGTTGATTTTGTTTCATTGAGTTTCATCCGCCACTTCTTCGTCCATTCATGTACAGCAACGGTGGCTTCTTGGAGTTTTCCTGTCGATTCTTCTACTGAATCTGCAACAGCTAAAATTGCAGTATCATCTGCGAACGTGGCTACGGTTGTTTCTCCTGTTATTGGCACATCCTGCGTGAACAATAGATGAAGCAGGGGTCCTAAAACGCTTCCCGTAGGTACGCCTGCTGTGATTCTCTCGCGTTGTGAATATTCATCCTCTACTTTTATTCTGAAATACCTTCCAGAGAGGTAGGATTCGAGTATGTGGCAGTACTGCTGAGGTAGCATGCCTTGTAGTTTGTATACCAGCCCCTTATGCCAAACTTTATCAAAGGCCTGTGACACGTCGAGAAATACCGCGCTGCAAACCTACCCTGAAGTTCAACCCTACGAATTCATAATCGAAACTTTGCCCCATTGCCACGCCTTTGAATCTAATAATACTTGAAATCAGCAAACGGGAATCAATTACGGTGATCAAAAGCTCGATAGATGATGTCACAAATTTTCGAAACTTCAATTTTGGAATTTAATGAAAATTAAGAGTTTGCCCAGTTGCCATGGTGTGAAAAATCAAAAAAATTTTTTTTATTATCGATTCGGATTGGGAACGAGTATCTTTAGATAGATGTTCTCTTCGATTTTTAAATTGTCTAACATGGCGGTCATATTCATCAACATTGTTGAAAAATAGGTGGAGTTGCATCATTCTTCAACTTTGCCCCGCGTACACGCCTATTTACCATGACTTAAATCCAAATGTTATTGATGATTCTGAACCGTATTTAAATTCTCTAGATAGATGTTCTCTTCGATTTTCGAAATTTGTAACATGGCGTTCATATTCATCGACATTGTTGAAAAATAGGTGGAGTGTCATCATTCTTCAACTTTGCCCCGCGTACACGCCTATTTACCATGACTTAAATCCAAATGTTATTGATGATTCTGAACCGTATTTAAATTCTCTACATCGATGTTCTCTTTGATTTCCGAAATTTGTAACATGGCGGTCATATTCATCAACATTGCGGATAAATAGGAGGAGTTGCATCATTCTTCAACTTTGCCCCGCGTACACGCCTATTTACCATGACTTAAATCCAAATGTTATTGATGATTCTGAACCGTATTTAAATTCTCTAGATAGATGTTCTCTTCGATTTTAAAAATTTGTAACATGGCGTTCATATTAATCAACATTGTGGAAAAGGAGGTGGAGTCGCATCATTCTTCAACTTTGCCCCACGTACACGCCTAATTACCATGACCTAAATCCAAATGTTATTGATGATTCTGAACCGTATTCAAATTCTCTAGACAGATGTTCCCTTCGATTTCTGAAATTTGTTACATGGCGTTCATATTCATGAACATTGTTGAAAAATAGGTGGAGTCGCATCATTCTTCAGCTTTGCCCCGCGTACACGCCTATTTACCATGACTTAAATCCAAATGTTACTGATGATTCTGAATCGTATTTAAATTCTCTAGATAGATGTTCCCTTCGATTTCTGAAATTTGTTACATGGCGTTCATATTCATCAACATCGTGGAAAAACGTATAGGTACCTTTTACCCTGTTACCTGTTTTCCCTACCTGTTACCTTACCTAATGGTTCTCAACTCCGGATCTTCCCTTGTCACCAACCCATGGCTTAGCGTAGGTTTATACTGAGGCGTTCTGTCGCGACGGTAAAAAAACGCTGCAGTCCGACGGTAAAAAAACGTCGGTGTCTTGTGTTTATACTGAGGCGTTTGTCGCAGCGTTTCCGACCCCATCCCCACTGTTCCACTGCCACTTCTGTTCTGTTCTGATCATCAGTCTACTCCCATCATGGACAGAAGTTTGTTAGTTGGAGTATTGGAAGCAGAGGGACTGTTGAGTGAGGGCAGAGGGCGGCGAAGGTGGTCAGTTCACCCCTACAACAAAAGTGCTCACCACACAGAGTTTCGCAAATTTTATAATAAAATCAGGAAGTACCCGGACAAGTTCTTCAACCATTTCAGACTCCTTCTGTTCATTGCCAGATAGCAGGTCCCAATTTTCCTCCAAGTCCCGAGCGATCTCCTTCCAGGCTTTTTCCTTGCAATCCCGGTCCTTGAATTCCTCTAATGACTGGTCCCAGAGGACAGGATGCAGCTCAACGAGCTGTATCAACTTATCTTGGTCCGTTGCACCGGTCATAATGTTGCAAATCAATTAAAAACGCACGCGACAAGTCGACGCTACCGTCGCAATTACAACACTGCCACAAGGTTCAATGTGTTCGGAGGGGAGGACGCATGCCGTCGGGGTGGGCGACAGCCGCCCGTCCGCCAGCATGGGGCGACAGTTTTTTGGTGTCGCGTGTCGCGACGTTTTCCGCCTGCCGTTACCGTCGCAGTATAAACGCCTTCATGGTTTCTTTGTGTTGCCACGAAAAAGTGTCGCGACGGTAAAAAAACGTCGCGACAGAACGCCTCAGTATAAACCTACGCTTAGGTAGGCTTAGAGATAATCCCGTCCTACATAGTACAATGTATGAACCAGGGCCTCTTTTTCCTCTTCCCATATTTCCCTTCGATACCCGGCTATTGTTACTATACCCCCAAAATGAATGTTTGAAATGTAAAGTTTTAAATTCCTTTTTTAGGGTACCTACTTTGGAATTCCCTACCTAGGGAAAACCCAACGATAGGTCAGCGTTCAACCAAAGCCAGGCCTGTTACCGTCTGTTAGCATGCCCTTATTAACACTTGGGTTTTCTCATAGTGCGTCACGTTGATAACGGGTCCTCACACTCATACTTCATGTAAAACTTTCCCAATAATCCTTCGGTCACCAAAAAGTAACTCAAACGATAGGTAGCTAAGGTTTCTCCCAATAACATTTGGATTTAGGTCATGGTAAATAGGCGTGTACGCGGGGCAAAGTTGAAGGAAGATGCGGCTCCACCTATTTTTCCACAATGTTGATGAATATGAACGCCATGTTACAAATTTCGAAAATCGAAGAGAACCTCTATCTAGAGAATTTAAATACGGTTCAGAATCATCAATAACATTTGGATTTAAGTCATGGTAAATAGGCGTGTACGCGGGGCAAAGTTGAAGAATGATGCAACTCCACCTATTTATCCGCAATGTTGATGAATATGACCGCCATGTTACAAATTTTGGAAATCGAAGAGAACATCTATCTAGAGAATTTAAATACGGTTCAGAATATGTATTCAATTTTATAATTACGATTTTTTTCACCCTGATACAACTGGGCAAAGATGAGGAAAGCGGCGGCTCCACCTATTTTTCCACAATGTTGATGGATATGACCGCCATGTTAGAAAATTTAAAAATCGAAGAGAACATCTATCTAAATATACTCGTTCCCGATCCGAATCGATAATAAATTTTTATTTTTTTTATTTTTCACACCATGGCAACTGGGCAAACTCTTAATTTTCATTAAATTCCAAAATTGAAATTTCGAAAATTTGTGACATCATCTATCGAGCTTTTGATCACCGTAATTGATTCCCGTTTGCTGATTTCAAGTATTATTAGATCCAAAGGCGTCGCAATGGGGCAAAGTTTCGATTATGAATTCGTCCACAACTTCAGGGTAGTAAGTATCTATTGTTTTGTTACTGAAGATGGTCTGAAACCGGTCTAACAGTGTACTCATATCTCAGTGGAAATAGACGATTTTTTTCAAATACTCTTGTTTTTTGGTTTATTATCTTCGATTTGGTTTATTATCTTCGATAATGAACCATTGGAATCGCCCAAAGAAAAAAAATTTTAACCCCCCCTCAAAATTTGTTGGTTTACGTTTCAAGACACGTAGATTCAGAAAATCGAATAAAAAAAAATCCGTCCGTCCGCCGTACGCCGTCCGCCGTCCCCCGTCCGCCGTCCCCCGTCCGCCGTCCGCCGTCCGTGGCACTTTGCCCAGTTAGCGTTGAGCTAAAATTACGAAATTTGATTTCTGGGTTTGGACCAGCCCCACAATGATCCTCGAAACTTTTCATAACCCTAGGTCAAGGGGAAGGGGTTCAAAACGAAATTTAAAATTTCGACAATGTCATATCTCAAAATATTTAACTGAAACGTGTAATTTTCAGTTCACTTTTGAATGACCTGAAAAATTACGAATCTTTTAAGACCAATTGGATGTTTGTGCGACCAGCCGTTCGTTCACAGTGAGCGCGCAAAGGTTTAGGAAAAACACTAATCTTTCGCGTCGAAAACGGCCGTTATGTGACCCAACCCTCAGACGCCCAGAATAAAACTACCTTTTGTCATCTTCCCGGTAAACTACAGTCTAGAAATTTTAACCGTGAGTCGGGGATAGACCACATTGCAATATTTACTCGGTTTCTCATCTGTAAAATGGTTTAAATAATACCTTTTTGTTTAAACAAATTAAATTTTGATGATGAGCTAGATACTTGAAATTTTAAATATAGGTCAGAAATGGATGACATTTCAATATTCACTCGGTTTGTACGACATGGTATGAGTATGGTAAGGTATATTATTGTATGTATGATTTAGTACAGTATGATAAGACAGAAAAGAAATTCGTATGGTATGGTATGAGTACGGTGAGAATATGGTATGGTGCCGATTTGCAACACAGTCTGGTATAGACAGAAGGGTGATCTGCACAAGGAAGATAATAAACCGTTGTGTCAAGAATTTGCAGAGTTTCTTAACATAGGTTTCGATGATTTCGTCGCAAGTGATTTAGTTTGTACAACCCAACCAGCTGAAATTCGGAGCATGGAGATTTACCGACAGTTTAGGAAAATTTCGATTATATCGAGTATATACTCAACAGATTCTAATGTGATTTCCACGAGGGATTCGAGCTTCCGGATGAATAAATTTCACTGCGTTCGGGACAAATTAATTTTTGGCCATAACTGCCTTAGTCACTTAGTCACTGCTCAAGACAGTTATGGAATCATTGTAAAGCAAAGAGCAAATCATTCCATCATTGAACCGTATTAATGTTTCTTCCACGCTTATGACTTTACGAAAATGGTCTTCCAGGGGGGGAGGGGGGGGAGTGAAGTTTAATAGCGTATTATGTGAAGTATTTCATTTGTTTTTATATGAGTGGTGCACGACGGCATATTTCTTAGAAGGACTGAGGAACATTCTACTCCAGTTGACAAGGGAATGTGACCCAAAACTCGTCACTTTGTGTCACTTTCATACACTCAATAGCTCTTTACATTCCGAGCTAGAAGAGGTTGAACTCAAGTCCAAAAACTCTGCAAATTCTTGACACAACGGTTTATTATCTTCCTTGTGCAGATCACCCTTCTGTCTATACCAGACTGTGTTGCAAATCGGCACCATACCATATTCTCACCGTACTCATACCATTTCTTTCCTAGCATACCGTACTGTACTATACTAAATCATACATACAATAATATACCATACCATATTCATACCATGTCGTACCAAAATTCGTTTTGAACCCCTTCCCCTTGACCTAGGGTTATGAAAAGTTTCGAGGACCATTGTGGGGTTGGTCGAAACCCATAAAAAAAATTTCGTAATTTTAACTCAACGCTAACTGGGCAAAGTGCCGCGGACGGCGTACGGCGGACGGACGGATTTTTTTTTATTCGATTTTCTGAATCTACGTATCTTGAAACGTAAACCAACAAATTTTGAGGGGGGGTTAAAAAAATGTTTTCTTTGGGCGATTCCAATGGTTCATTATCGAAGATAATAAACCAAAATGAAGTAATGAAGCTCTGACGTAATGGCCCGCCGGTCGCTTGTGTTCTGACGTGATCTGAGGGAAAGGGTGAATCAAGGGAACAAATTTTTCCCGTTTCAGTTTATGTGCCAAAGCAAAGACATGAAAATGTCAAAAAAATATGTAAATAGGTACCTAAGCCCAACTGTAATGTCAATTTTCTGACAATGAGTTTTCGACTATAGTTTTCATACCTTTTACTTAAGTACTTATTGCAATTTGAGACTGATAATGAGCAGTTTGCAAATAAAAAGTCCGATAACTACTTTATTACATCTTATTAATCTATTTTCAAGTACCCGATTCACAGTTGAATGTATTTTATTTAGATGTCGTAAAATTCGAAAACGATGGAATGACGAAACCTGTCGACTACTGACTCAAGTGATACTGTCGACTTCTAACACATGTAGGACGACTACTAGTGCAAAACCATGTCGACTACTGAAGAAAATGTTGGTCACTGGTATCGACTACTACCTAGAGCATTGGGATTTTTTACAAAACTTGTTTTTCCCTTTTCAAACCATGTTGAATAATATTTCCCGCTGCCAGGTCTTATAGGGAAGGATCGTGGGTACACAATGAACAGGTTTGCAATGAGAAAAAAACCGAGTGAATATTGAAATGTCATCCATTTCTGACCTATATTTAAAATTTCAAGTATCTAGCTCATCATCAAAATTTAATTTGTTTAAACAAATAGGTATTATTTAAACAATTTTACAGACAAGAAACCGAGTGAATATTGCATTGTGATCCAGTTCTGACCTATTTTGGTTTATTATCTTCGATAATGAACCATTGGAATCGCCCAAAGAAAAAAATTTTTTAACCCCCCCTCAAAATTTGTTGGTTTACGTTTCAAGATACGTAGATACAGAAAATCGAATAAAAAAAAATCCGTCCGTCCGCCGTACGCCGTACGCCGTCCGCCGTACGGCGGGCATATAGGGCATATGGGGCATATAGGGCATAGGGCATAAGTCCACGGGGGTGGGAAAAATTTTTTTTGGGCAAAATTCGGTTCATTTGGACTATAAGTGATGATTTTGGTCATTTTCAATCCCTGGTAATTTTCAATGGAGGAGAAATTAGGGTGGTACACCCGTGTGTACCAGTGAGCGTCAGGGGCCACCATACCCTACCAAAGTTCACTGGTACGAATGTTGTACCACTTACGGAAATGAGGGTTTTTAGCATCGAAAAATAGGCAAGAAAATATAAAAGTTGCTGAAACCGTTTTTATTGAACTCAAATAATAATTTTTGAAAAGTACACGTGAAATTATTTAGGTATGGAAAGGCACGAAACAATTCAGGCAAAGAGCCACATTGCATTTTACGCACTTGGTCTTGGTGCGGATCTGGCATTCTTTTGTGCTGCAGTAAGCACATCTTCGCCTTGTGCACGTTGCAGCAAAGTGGCCCTTTCCGTCAAGGCGGATTGAGTTCTCCACGGAAGTTGCCCTGTGTTGATTTCTGTTCTTTTTCTTCGCTTTTCCACTCAAAGCAGCTGGTACTCCGGGTTTTTTCCTCGATGAAAAATGTCCGAAGAGCTCGTCGGCGAGAGTGGATCGATACAAGAGTTGGGTCATTGGTTTCTTTTTGGGAAAAGCTTGGGAAAACGTTTTTTTGTACAAAATGTAGCTGTTCACTACGGCCGCATCGAGGAGGTAGTAGAAAATTCGCATCCACCACCTTCGGCTTTTTTGGGAAACGGAGTAGACGGACATCAGCTGGTCGAAAACGTCTACTCCTCCCATGTGCTGGTTATAATCATTGACTGATGCAGGACATGAAACTTTTTTGGAGCTCCCATCGTCCTGAGTTCTCTTGATTTTCTTTGATTTGGCTGGATTATGAAAGGAGCTCAGCAAGCTGACTGGCTTGGCACCTCTGTCTCGCCACTTCACAATGGAAATATCTCCCTTTTGGGCGAAATCGTAATCTCCTCCTTTTTTTATGTGTCTGTCTTCTCTCAACAAGTGCTTTGGAAATCCTTTGCGAGTCTGCCTGATGGTCCCACAGCAAAACGTAGTCCTGGCAAGGAGCGTCTCGGCGAGTTTGACTGAAGTGAAGAAATTGTCATGGAAAACACAATATCCCTGATCGAGCCAATGTTCTAGCGCATCAAGAACTACTCTTTCACCCATGCCTGTCAGTTCTTTTGGGGAACTGGAAACTTCCTTTTTGCCAGTGTAGATCTCCAGTCGAAGAGCATATCCTGTCTTGGCACAGCATGTGACCCATACTTTATACCCTCTCTTGATAGGTTTTAGTGGCATGTACTGCTTCATGCAATTTCGTCCCTTGAATTTGATCATGGACTCATCGACCGACAAATTCATGGAAGGGTGGAAGAGTTCACGAAATTTCATATTCAAGTGTCGTATAAGGGGATCGACTTTGTACAGCCTCGAATATCCTGGCTCGCCCTTTTTTGGGGCCTCGGAATTGTCATTCAGGTGAAGGCAGCGTACAATCTTCAAGAAACGTTTGACTGGCATTAGATTGGCAATTCGCTCGACCTTGAAATTAGGGTTGGCCGACCAGTACGATCGTATGGAGGGTAACTTGTGAAAACCCATGAACATAAAAACGCCAAGAATCGCCAGAAACTCTTTGTTTGACATGTTCAACTCAGTATGACAGTGATTGGTAGCATATTTATTGGACTCTTCCACGATATGTGACACCAAGGGCTCGTCAAAAATTTGTGAAAATATGTTCAGAGGGCTGGAAATGTCCACTCGAGCGGTGTTCGTGATCACACATTGAATGAATGAATGAATGAATGAATGATAACATGCTTTATTAGTTTGAAAACTACAATGCCCAGAACCTTACAACATGATAGGCTTTGGTATATATTACCGTCAGCCGGAGTTCGCCATGATAATTTATCAATAATTAGTTTTAATAATATTATAATATAGAAGTTATACATTATATATCACAGCTATAATCACAGGTTTTCGAGCACTTTATGAGTTAGTATCATCATTATTTTTGCTTTCCTGCAGTAGTGGTGTTTATGTAATGTTAATAAATAAATCTTATATAGAAAGATTGTATGAGTAAACGCATAATAAACATATAGAAGCATAAATGAATATTTGAACAGATAATTTTGTTATTTAAATATATTGCACATATTATCCTACACCCCTTAATTCATTTAAACATATAAATAACGGAAAATAAGTTTGTTTATAAGTAGTTGTATAATCAGTGTTATTATTACTTTTTATTCCATAGTGAACATTTGGTATTTCTTTCGTTTACTATTTAATTTAATAATCTATTATTAAGTTTATATATACATAATTTTTTATTTTTTATCCTTTTTTTATTTATTTATTTAATTATAGTTGAATTCTTCAATGAGGCTACGACGGTAGGTCCAGGCTGCTCTCACAAATCTGTAGAGGTTTTTCCAATCTTTACCGTTCAGTACGTCGATCAGTTCACGTCTGCTCAACGTGACAGCCCCGAGAAATGTTCTCCTATAGCATGCCAATATTGGGCAGACCGCCAGAAAATGTTCCGTATCCTCTACGGCATTCATATTGCACAATGAGCATAGATATATTCTATTTCTCATCCACGGGATGTAGTTGAGATGGAGGAGCTCACAACGGCACTTCATAATCCACGTTACTTTTTCAAGCTCCAATCCGTGTGATAAGATACTGATGTCGTGGTTCAGTTCCCTGTACAGTGGATGGTACTGCCCATTGTTGCAATCCCAAACAAGTTTGCACTTCGTGTCGTTGACGATTCCAGACAATATCCGCGTCAGCACATTTGACAATCCGCCACCCTGGTTCCAGTCAAATGTTCTTCCCGTCGCATATTTTGCAGCGTATTCCTCCCATGCTTTAACCCATTCTACTCCCTTTCCAATTGCGTAGCTCGCTGACACTCTTGTGTATCTTGAAGAGGGAGCTTTTAATACTTTTGAGATGAACTCTCCGTTCGTTTTCATCGTGTTAGAGAACATCTGCTGCAGTCCTGTTTCTAAGAAGAGTGCGTAGTTAGGGGCATTTTTGGGCAGGAAAAATATCTTTTTTATGAAGAATCGGAGAAACTTCTCTACTTGATCATGCTTACGGTACCCCCAGACCTGGGAACCATAGCATAGTATGGCCTGTACCACTGCTGCGAATACGTTAAATTTTGTGCTCAACGGCACATCTTTTGCCAGGAATAGCCTTGACCAAACTGCATTTATGCTGGTTTTCGCTAGTAGTTCTCTCTCATGAAGATGCTTTCTCAGAGATAGGTTGTAGGAGAACCACACCCCCAAATATTTATATTCCTTTGCCGTCCTGATTTCTTCTCCTTCCCAGTACCACGACTCGTGTCTGCTCGGCTTACCCCATCTCTGTCGAAAGATAACCACGCTGGTCTTTCCCAAGTTGATAGTCAACCTCCACAATCTTAAAAACTCCGCCAGATTGTTCAACATCCTTTGTAAATCCGATGGGTCCTCCCCGATCAGAACGATGTCATCGGCGAACAGCAGGCTGCCTATCGTGCTTCTTCCCACCCTCACTCCTCCCCCAACAGCCTTCGGAAGGTCGCTCAAGAAGAGAGCGAAAAGTGTTGGGCTTAAAGGGCAGCCCTGCTTAACACCGATCGACGCAAGGAAACAGTCCGAGATGACTCCGCCGACCAGGACGCGGACTGTCGTATTCGCATAGAGACAGTGTAAAGCTCTCAGCATTTTTGACGATAAGCCCGCACACGACAGTTTGTAAAATAGCGCCTCCCTGTCTACTGTATCGAAAGCTGATTTTAAATCGACGAAGCAGCAGTAAGTTTTCCGATTTTCAAGAAACCTGCCCTCGATTATATTAGACAGCGTAAATATGTGGTCCAGTGTCGAGTAGCCCTTACGAAATCCGGCCTGGTTTTCTCCAAGAATGAAGTTGCTCTCCGCCCAGTCGCTTATTCTATTAGATAAAATTGTGGCGTATAGTTTAGTGATTGCATCAATGCAAAACAAACCTCGATAGCTTCCTGGATCCTCACGGTCCCCCTTTTTGTAAATCGGAAATACCAACGCCTCCGCAAAAGAGGGATCGAGCTCGCCGGTATCGAAGAACCTGTTATACAGTGTAAGAATTTTCTGCAAGAAATTCTCAGGGGCATTCTGGTAGAACTCATACGGAATGCGGTCTTGTCCCGGTGCCTTGCCTGCTTTCGTAGCGCTGATGGCTGTCCTGAGTTCGCTCATTCGCTGTTCCTGAGTGATCACACATTGTGGCACACTGAACACGTGATTTTTGAACTTTAGAGGGTTCCGCCCAACCTTCCCCCAATCTTCACTGCTATCAAAATCGTCATCATCATGTTCGGAGTCACCTTCAGATTCATCACTGACCAGGTGACCATTGAGAAAAGGTGCATCCTCAGAAACTTGTAGCAACTCCTCTCCAGCTCTTCCAAATTACCTTCTTGTGGCACATCAATTCCAAGTAGATCCTCACCGGTGAGCGTGTCTTCAATACTTGACTGACGACTAGTACGAGGAGTTCGTCTAGAAGAAGGGGTTGACGAACTCGAAAGGCCAAAATCATCTTCGGCACCATCGTCAAATTCTGCATCAGAGAACTCTGCCATGTCATCGGTAATCCCCAGCATGGCATGGAGTTGAGCCACCTGCTCTGGATCTTCAAAATCGAAGAATTTACTTTTGTCCATCTGTGAAACACAAGAGAAAATGATAAAAGGCCGAATGTACGAGAACAAGAGATAATACTAGGTAACTCACACATCAGCACATTACTGTTTGCAGCACAACCCGCCCAACGTCTGATTGAATAACATCTTAGCGAGTTGATTCAGGTTCGAAACAATTGTCAAGATTCATTCATCAATACTAATAGAAAAATTACATACCTTTTCCAACTCGTTTTTCCGTCTCCTCCTGCCGGCACACTCAAACAAACTGATAACAGACACCTGTCGGACAGTGATCGCCAGTTGGGGCAAAGTCCTCAGACGGTCAGTGGTACACCCTGTTGTACCACTTAGTTGAGAGATGAGCCCCCCAGCGGAATCTAGCGGTGACATTGGCCAACCAAGATTTTTCTGACATTCTAGGACTCTATTGGAGCAATTAGGAACCAGAGGCGCGCAAATTCAAATGTTCCTTCCCAAGTGGTACAACAGTTGTACCACAGACCTATAAAGGGTTATAGGGAAGGATCGTGGGTACACAATGAACAGGTTTGCAATGAGAAAAAAACCGAGTGAATATTGAAATGTCATCCATTTCTGACCTATATTTAAAATTTCAAGTATCTAGCTCATCATCAAAATTTAATTTGTTTAAACAAATAGGTATTATTTAAACAATTTCACAGACAAGAAACCGAGTGAATATTGCATTGTGATCCAGTTCTGACCTATTTTGGTTTATTATCTTCGATAATGAACCATAGGAATCGCCCAAAGAAAAAAATTTTTTGACCCCCCCTCAAAATTTGTTGGTTTACGTTTCAAGATACGTAGATACAGAAAATCGAATAAAAAAACTCTGCAAATTCTTGACACAACGGTTCATTATCTTCTTTGTACAGATCACCCTTCTGTCTAGATCACTAGGTCTGAATGTGTATATTCTAAATGTCTATATTCTAAATATTATCATCAATTATCACTAATTATTAACAATTTTATCGAGTACCTAGTGAAAATTATTATAATTTATTGTTAGGTATTAATAATACGTATTTATTATTAATAATAATTATTATTAATTATGATCAATTAATACGTTATAATTCTGGGGTTTTTAATACTACGTCGGTATTAAAGTTTCTATAAAAGAATTACCTACCAACAAACATTCGAAATTACCTTCATTTCCGTAGCACACAACGCACCTCAGAACAACAAACTCGACATCACTTAAGCCATATGATGTTTGTTAGTATGAAAATGGACCTGTATTTCAACAGTTTGATTCACGATCGGGTTGTGAGGCACAATCTTTGAGCCGTCATTGTGAACGAACGGCTGGTCGTACAGAGCTGCGGATGGTCTTAAAAAATTCTACGGAACAAACTCTATCTAAATATGAAATAAAAAACATACCGTTTTATATGAGTTTTTCGAGATATGAGATTTTCAAATTTTCAAAATTCGTTTTGAACCCCTTCCCCTTGACCTAGGGTTATGAAAAGTTTCGAGGACCATTGTGGGGTTGGTCGAAACCCATAAAAAAAATTTCGTAATTTTAACTCAACGCTAACTGGGCAAAGTGGCGCGGACGGCGTACGGCGGACGGCGGACGGCGGACGGCGTACGGCGTACGGCGTACGGCGGACGGACGGATTTTTTTTTATTCGATTTTCTGAATCTACGTATCTTGAAACGTAAACCAACAAATTTTGAGGGGGGGTTAAAAAAATTTTTTCTTTGGGCGATTCCAATGGTTCATTATCGAAGATAATAAACCAAAAAATCCGTCCGTCCGCCGTTCGCCGTACGCCGTCCGCCGTACGCCGTCCGCGCCACTTTGCCCAGTTAGCGTTGAGTTAAAATTACGAAATTTTTTTTATGGGTTTCGACCAACCCCACAATGGTCCTCGAAACTTTTCATAACCCTAGGTCAAGGGGAAGGGGTTCAAAACGAATTTTGAAAATTTGAAAATCTCATATCTCGAAAAATTCATATAGAACGGTAGGTTTTTTATTTCATATTTAGATAGAGTTTGTTCCGTAGAATTTTTTAAGACCATCCGCAGCTTTGTACGACCAGCCGTTCGTTCACAATGAGGGCTCAAAGATTGTGCCTCACAACACGATCGTGTATCAAACTGTTGAAATACAAGTCCATTTTCATACTAACAAGCTCTTTGGAACATCATAATATGATTATGGCCATATTATGGCTTATGTGATGTCGAGTTTGTTGTTCTGAGGTGCGTTTCGTGCTACGGAAATGAAGGTAATTTCGAATGTTTGTTGGTAGGTACTTCTTTTATAGAAAAATTATTACCGACGTAGTATTAAAAACCCCAGAATTATATCGTATTAATTAATCATAATGAATAATAATTATAATTAATAATAAATACGAATTATTAATACCTAACAATAAATTATAATATTTTTCACTAGGTACTTGATAAAATTGTTAATAATTAGTGATAATTGATAATAATAATTAATCTAACATTTAGGATCTAGACATTTAGACCTAGTGATCTAGACAGAAGGGTGATCTGTACAAAGAAGATAATGAACCGTTGTGTCAAGAATTTGCAGAGTTTTTTTTTATTCGATTTTCTGAATCTACGTGTCTTGAAACGTAAACCAACAAATTTTGAGGGGATGTTAAAAATTTTTTTTCTTTGGGCGATTCCAATGGTTCGTTATCGAAGATAATAAACCAAAAGGCAGTTTTATTCTGGGCGGCTACCCGGGACCCACCTAACGGCCGTTTTCGACGCGAAGTTTAGTGTTTTTCCTAAACCTTTGCGCTCTCACTGTGAACGAACGGCTGGTCGCACAAAAATCCAATTGGTCTTAAAAGATTCGTAATTTTTCAGGTCATTCAAAAGTGAACTAAAAATTACACCGTTTCTTGAGAATTTTTAGAGATATGACATTGTCGAAATTTCAAAGGACGGCGTACGGCGGACGGACGGATTTTTTTTTAATTCGATTTTCTGAATCTACGTATCTTGAAACGTAAACCAATAAATTTTGAGGGGGGGTTAAAATTGTTTTTTCTTTCGGCGATTCCAATGGTTCATTATCGAAGATAATAAACCAAAATCGTTTTGTCAATGGTACTTAACGTCCAGTAGGTCTTATTAAATTGATGTTACGTAATGCCCAATAATAGCAAATCTATATAAGGTCCCTATGCAAGCCTTCCCCTTCTAATGTGTACTGAAGATCTCACTTGGGTTTCGCCAAAACTAGGCAATATATTGTGAATTATCATGATATAATATGATAATGATGAGATGGATAAGTCCAAACTGGTAAGTCCTTAATTTGCTTTTGTTTGTAATCATATATTACATGTCCGTTGCAATACCAGCCTATTGTCGAGATATTTTGGTTTTGAAGGTTGGTCTGCAAGTAAAGAGTGGTCGAACAAATTCAGTGAAGTGGGTGGAAAGCATAAATATGGTGACCTTAATGGGGGACTCGGCTATGGTAAAAAGGAGGGAGGAAGCCTGCGATTACAGACCGGACTCTCGGCATAATAATTATTATGGTAATTGAGCCCGCCACGCATTAACCTCGCTCACCTCGTCAGGGAGGCCCTCGACCATTTTGAACTTGGCGGGTTGAGGCAGCTGCAATAAACGGGAATGACCTATTTAACGATGTAACTAGTCAATAAGTGGAAATACATGCTTGCATTCGATTGAAAGGATGTGGCTGAATAATCAATGTTTAACATTAATTCTACACGTTACAGAGGGGTTTCTGAAGGGCGAGAAAGCGTAGAGCACAGAATCACTGTGCGGGTTTTGTTAAATACACGTGGATTTTCTGTCAAATTTCCAATATTCAGCATGAGAAACTGAGGTGGAAGAGAATATGAGATACTGTGACCTCATTGGGTGAGATAATTGCTGTCAGGGAGGGTCAAAACAGACTCCAGAGGCTTTGAGGGACAACGAAGCGCTCAGATGTAGACTAATCATAAAAATCAATTTCGGAGTTGTTGATTGCCAATTTATTTATTCATTAATTATTTTTCACACGTGCACAGGCCCAATTATAATGAGCAATGATAACAGAATGAACAGCAAAATGAAAACAGAATATCTTAAACTTATTATATGTGATATCTAGGGTGAAGTGGAACACGGCCTACCTCAAATAGGGCTGAACAACACGGCCTACTTGAGATAGGGCTGGTCAACATGGCCTACCTCAAATAGTACAGAATAACATAGCCTATCTGACATTTTTAGGCATATTGACGATTTTTATTCAGCGGGATTCAAATTAAAATTCATTAAAATTATTCATCATCACGTAAGTTGTCTATTATATATGATACTATACAGTGTATAGCATATTGGCACCCGGAAGTGTCTTTAGTTGCAGTCACGTAGGTATATCTTCTCAAATTGTAGAAATAAACAGTTTTTTGTGTCTCCTGTACCACAGTGATCACCAGCGATCACCAGCGGTGATCATTGTGGTTAAAACTTGGGTATTCCTCCCTTGTGAGGACTTGTACCTTCCGGACACTCTGGTACGATCTCCGGCTACAGAACCACCCTTACCAACCACATCCTATGGACTCAAGCGCCGAGGCCACTTGGAGAGGGTTCGGGAATTTGCCCAACGAAATGCGGGGATTAAGATGAGAGCACCAAAGGAAAGCTAAGACCGGCGCGCCAAAAAAACCATGTTTAGAATTCGAAAATTTGATATTGGAATGATGTAAACAATACTCCGAAACATTGCACTTTAGCCTTTGTTTACGTCTGAAACAGTCCACCTCGTGAGTAATAAGGTCCAAAGGTATGTATCCGTATCGAAATTGAATAAAATCCTTACGCACAAATCGAAGTGTTCCTAATTTTATATGAATTAATTGTTGAAGACGAATATTATTACTGGTGTTAAGAGCTAATTTTTGCCAATCAATCATTCTGACTGGTAATCTAATAATATTTTTTTTTTAAGTTTTCAAGGTAAATAGATGATTTTTTTCCTTGTTTTATAACTTTAAAGGGACAGTAATGACTTGTATCCTTTTGTACCCGAGCAATTTTTTCTATATATAATAGCTGCACCCTTTCCATTGATAATAAGACGTGCTATAGCCAGCACACTCGCGTACAACATTTTTTTTTTTTCGAGGAGGGACTTTTTTGAATAAAATTTACATACATTTTATTCAGAAAAATCCTGTAAATCTAGCAACCAAAAATTAACACGTCTGCACATTTTTGAGTTAACAGCATTAACATTCTTAACTAAATCCAAAATATACAGTCATAGTGACGAAGATGAGATGTGACGTACTGTTTCAGGTGCAGCTAGGGAGAAAACTTTGGCTTCTCTATGTGATGTTGGCGGGTTATTGAAGGAAGGGGAGGGGGGTAGTGGGTTTTGTGGGTAGTTACCGGTGTGTCAGGTGGAAAATGTTGTTGTTGAGTTTTCGTTCTGATTGTACTTATGGAATAAATTTGACACAGGCATAGAAATGCCACAGGTAAAAGTATTGTATTATCTAAGTAATAATGTAACCAATAGCCACGTTAATAGCTAGATACCGCTTTCTCCGACAGGGGTTGTTTACTTGTGACTGTCAAGTGTTCTTCTACTACCTACTAAATTACCTATTCAAAAACATGTTCCATGTTTCCTTGCTTTGATCCTTGATGTACCTAAACTGTTATAATCCGGGGGTCTCGGGTTGTCCACAGATTTCATTCTACAATAAATGTACCACCATGAACACAAACCAATTTTATCTAGAACGAGCTCCTATTTATTTGTTCAAGGCCTTTTCAGTATAACCAAATCTAGACAATTTTATATTCGAATTTCTATTTACATTTTATTTAATAAACTAATTTCAATATTGACACTAAGTATTGGTTCATAATTTGTTTTTCCTGCTCACTTGTGTTAACAGTGACGTCTTTCAACACAAATTTTAGTGATCACAAAAAAATGTATTTAATAAATATTAAATATTATGGCCTAATTAGGCCATAATATTTAATATTTATTAAATACATTTTTTTGTGATCACTAAAATTTGTGTTGAAAGACGTCACTGTTAACACAAGTGAGCAGGAAAAACAAATTATGAACCAATACTTAGTGTCAATATTGAAATTAGTTTATTAAATAAAATGTAAATAGAAATTCGAATATAAAATTGTCTAGATTTGGTTATACTGAAAAGGCCTTGAACAAATAAATAGGAGCTCGTTCTAGATAAAATTGGTTTCCTGGAACTGGAAAGTTAACTGGAAAGATGATGAAACATCGTATACATAGCGTTGATGCTCATAGTTGGATTACCACGTTTTAAAAACCTCGCAGCCCTTTCAGGAGTAACTAGAGCGTTCGCAATTTGATGTGGCAGGTTCAAAAGCGGTTAGGCATTTGAGACGAGAACAAAACGTGCTTGAGAACAACCGCTTTCCGTTAAAAGCTTTCTGATCACTCACGGATTAGCTCGCGGAATTCCAACGAAGGATTCTGAGCTAATACCTTGATGGGTTCATGTTCTCCCGTCTGTGAGTCAATTGAAACCAATTTTCTGATCCTCGGCCTTCATTCTGCTCCCAACAGTAGACTGTTCACGCTCAAGTGTGTCTTGTGTGAGCACGTGTAAATTATGAGAGCTGTGGCATCATATTATTCCACAAGAAGGACTCCAGAAGACAAAATGACTTGAGTGTCAAAATCAAGAATCTTCTATTTGGAAGAGTCAACACCAAGTGAGTTCTGGTAAACCCGAAGTTATCTACCCACGAATTGAACTCTCGGTGGTCTTTGCCAGCCTAGAGAATCGTACCATCCTAATAAAGGGTGATGTATGCAAGCCCCTCGAGCCATCCAAAATGTGTTCATTATTAACTTTGGGCCACCTCTGTTTGGGTCCCATGACCGTTACGTTCCCATTTGTCAAGATAACAGGCGCTTATTCACGATTTTGAACCATCAACGGTTATCTCAGCAAATAAATGGTACTTACAGGTGTAATGTAATTTCCCCACCAGATATCCAGGGTGCACGAATAAGGAATGCAAAATGTAGCAGGAAACAGTAGTGACTGGAGGTTAGGCTTCAGTAAAGTTGGGGGCTATTGAAGGTAATCAGGCGTGAAAGATAAGGGGTGAGAAGGAAACTCGTTCCAATGAATTTATTACGTCCTAGTGCTGTTACAGTTCTAGGTCCAGCAGCCTGGTAGAGCAGTTCACATTGAATATGGGGGCTTTTATTCACGGTGGCCTAAAATTTCACTTTCCCGGAACAAATTGGCGCAAGTACTCACCCGCGTTTACCCTCCGAATTTCCATTGAAGATTATCAGGGCTTCATAGAGATGAGAGACCATTTCACGATTTTAAAATACGCAACAAAGCAAGACCAGAAAAAATTGTAAAAACTTGTAAAAAACTTGGAAAAACTTGTAAAAAATTGTTTCTTTTGGCGATTCCAATGGTTCATTATTGAAGATAGTAAACCAAAAGTGGTTGTGTATTTAGGAAATTGGCTAAGATTGATAGCTATCAATCTTAGCCAATTTCCCAAATACACAACCACTTTTGGTTCACAACGTTGGTTCACTACTATAGCTATAGTTGTTGTGGAACAGAACTATAGTTGTTGTTCCTTGTTGTGTCAAATTGATGTAAAAAGAGGTTGTTGACATATTCACACAGTTGGTTTTCGTACAATACTGATATACCCCGTTGCCATGCATCACGCAAAGTCATGCAAAATTGACTCTCTCGGGAGGCAGAGAAGTGGGCCCTCTTCCTTTTGCCCCTTCCATCACTATAATTTTTTATTTGGAGGGTTGTAGCAGGTTTGGTGAAAATAGAGAGAATGCTTTCCAAGCTTAGAGACAGGGACGAGGAGGAAATACCTACCAACCCTTAGAGATGGCTTATTAAAGCCGAAAGCTTGGAAAGCATTCTCTCTATTTTCACCAAACCTCCTACAACCCTCCAAATAAAAAACGGTCATAAGCCAAGAAGGGAATGAACGAAACATTAACAAATTATAACCATAATTACAAATACGGAGCATGTATAACGCAACGCAACGCAAGTTACAAACTATATAATATACCTATAATATTATTATAGGTATAAGTACTCGTACATATTTAGACAACAACGATCCCCACGCCGTCGTCTGCATATTATGCCGATCGCTATCGATATCTCTTTTCCCGTCTATGTAAAGAGTCCAAAGTATCAATATTCAAAGAAATTACTTGAAATGTGAAAAAACCGAATTTTAGAAAATGGTCAAGTACAGTTTAAGTACTGTACATAATTGGTTCAAGTACAATTCAAGTAACTTTATTGGTACAAACTTTATTAGGTCATTGAACAAAAGCATCCTTATACATACAAAAGCATACTAATACATACTTATGTACAAGCACACATAGTATGTAGATACCTGTTGAAATATTCTTCCCAAAGAATCCCATGTAAATTGTTGACAGGATAAAAAATCACTCCTATGATCACACATGATCTACTGATTATGATTATTCATTGTCGTACGGTTTGGAGGAACAGTAGGTATTGGAGTTTACCATAGTGTTTACCCTATTTCGAGAGTCAATTTGTCATGGAAGTTCGAGCAGCAGATCATTCCAAGAGCTGTCTAGACTTTATGAATCTCGAATGTCCCGCGCAAATAATATTTTATACTTTGACACCAGGTGAAAAGCAACGCTTTTAGATTGAAATTTCTCAGTCCTCCAGCCACGGCGAGGTTGATGTCTGAAAGGGAGTCATCCTAAAAGCGACCTGATTCATCTTACTTTTCCCATCATGTTTACTTTTAGCCTAGAAATTCCCCTCGAGGCGTCGGACTGAGAGTTTGAGAGGAGACTAATGGGGGGGGGACCTGCCGGCTCTTTTGTCTCGTGTGAGATACACCTTGCGCCAACCACTTTCGCCCTTCACTCGACGGCCTCTCAGCAATAACTCGAACCTTTTTCAACTGAGTGGGCCTTCTGTAATTCCATCTACGCCTTATAACCTTCCCTCAACCGCCCGGTCCTTGATAGGATCGCTGAATCGTGAACACTTGAGTTCATGCTTGGCCCCATCCATCAACCCTAATCACGAGTTCCACTCAACCGTGAGCATTGATCTCCTCCAGCTTCAGTCTCATAAATATCAACAATGGGAAAAGATGCATGATACGAGTTTTTCCTTTAGAATTGCAAATTAGGATTCAAAACTGCAACAAAATGGCTCTAATTACCGATCAAGCGCTAAGGTCGCGCTGGGTCATCTCCTGTTCTATTGCCAACTACCAACCTGTTTGACAAGTTAAGAAAGTAGTATGATACCCCAAAAAACACTCCGTATAAAAATCACCCCGCCTCGCAAATATCATTCTTCAGAGGCCGGAAAAAGTTATGATATCCACTTTCCCCGCCCGCCCTTTTCCTCATTAACCTTCAGTCCGGAGGGACGATTTGAGCTCTCAGGAGGAGGGAGCGGTCAAATCGACTTCTGTCACTAAGAGGAGGGAGCGGTCATTCAGACCGCTGGTGATTCTTCACTTGGAGGTCATTATATAGGGGTAAAAATATGAAAATAAACTGTGAGAAACGTCAGAACGAAATAGTGTTGTACTTAGAATATATCACAACAAATTTTATTGGCTTTCCACACGGGAATATTCATTTTTCAGCCATTCAAGTTGCGTAAGAATGTTTCTCTTGTTTGGCAGGCTTTCATTTCTTTTTTATCACAATAAGATTTATCTAGGTAGGTTGCACTTTTCCAAGCCACAAACAATATGTATATAAGTTTAAACAAGAAAATTTCTAAAATAAAATATCAAAAAACTTCGAAATTTTGTGAAAAAATTGATTCAAAGTTGCAAGGTATGTATCAATCTACAATAATTACCTAGATTAATTATTAATTCAAAGGAAAATAAGAAATTAAAGCAAAGGTAATCAATCTAGGTAATTCACATCCACTAAAAAATAAAGGAAGGTAAGTAAATTTTGTCAAAATATATCAGTTGACTTCCGGGAATAGTAACTCAACAATAACTTTCAGAATTATCAGGAAATACTAGGCATTTTTACTTGTTGTAAGCCTGTTAGTTGCATTATAAAAAAGTATTAAGTATCTCCGGTTTCCCAGTTGTACTGTCAATTTCATTGGATTAGTGCACCGAAGATAGCACAATAACAGCCTTATTTGGGATCATCAGGGTTAATATTTTTCCGTGCCATGTCGAAAACTTACGGCTGCAGGAGGGAGCGGTCTAAAAGACACTAGCCTGGGGAAGGAGGGAGCGGTCTGAATGACCGCGAAAACACGTCAGGTGAAAAGAGTTTGGGAAATTAGGGCGGGAAAAGAGTTGAGAAAGATGTCAATGACACACACATAACGTAGCTCATCCTGAACGCGGAGGATACTGAAGATCTTAAGGGGATGACATACAGTTATCACCATCCCCCATCCTACCAAAGTTAGAGTCGCGGTCTAATCGACGTCCCTCCGGACTGAAGGTTAAGGAGCTAAGTATAATGAAAAGCTTAACCACTTCACAAGCACCGTACCCCTTTCGAAATCTCCCCTTGGCGCTATTGCGAGACGTTTTTATTACTTCCACAAGCAACTAATACTTGATGGTGGTTAACGTTTTATACAAGTATTAGTTGCTTGTGGAAGTAATAAAAACGTCTCGCAATAGCGCCAAGGGGAGATTTCGAAAGGGGTACGGTGCTTGTGAGGTGGTTAAGCTTTTCATTATACTTAGCTCCTTAATGAGGAAAAGGGCGGGCGGGGAAAGTGGATATCATAACTTTTTCCGGCCTCTGAAGAATGATATTTGCGAGGCGGGGTGATTTTTACACGGAGTGTTTTTTGGGGGGATATCACATCTTTTTGTTGTTGAAGTGGGTCATGTTATGAAGAAGGTCTATGCGAAATTTCAAGTCGATTGGTCCTTTTACCCAGGCTGTAGACTCGTCAAAATTGCCAAAATTAGCCTAAATTTCAGGTTTTTTGTTTCCAAAAGTTTTTTGGGTTGAGATAATGGGTTAAACTTTCAAAAGGCACTGGCTGATGTTGAAACGAAGCTCTGTGCAAAATTTCAAGTCAATCCGTGAAGGTGGAAAGGCCTAACTGATTAAGGAGAAGAAGAACAGGTAAGGGTGAAAAACCGGGTTTTTGAAGTTATATAACTCGGCTCCCTTTAAAGATATCGACTTGAATCTTTCAAAAGGCACTTGCTACACTTGAAACGAAGCTCCGTGCAAAATTTCAAGTCAATCGGCGAAGGTGGAGAGGTTGTAGCCTTGACCGACTGAAAAAAGTAGAAAAACATGGTAATTGGTTTTTGAAGTTATATAACCCGGCTCCCTTCAGACGTAGCGACTTGAAACTTTCAGAGCTTTCTCTTATCCACACCAAAAAGATCCAAACCAAATTTCAAGTTGATCGGTCAACTAGGAGCCGAGATATGGATACCTCGAAAACGCGTTTCGTGACGTCCGGTAAACATGGAGACGGCATCGTTCGTTTTCTCAACTTCTTTGCTTGGCGGGGCGGAACGCTACCGCGTTCCTAGATAACGTTGCAGTCTGATTTTATCATCTAAAATATTTGGTGGTACTTGGTGTCTAGTGTGCTGAACCGGTTATTAATCAAATAATAACGCTTAAATAATAAAGTTAAAAATCCACAGCCATGCAGGATGGCTATAAGAACGAATTTTCGAATAATTAACTAGTTTTATGCAAAGTATATCCATTTTACTAGTTTTATAACAAATGTTGTCTCCTTTTTTTTGCCGAGTAACACTTCAGTTGTCAGACTGTTTAATTTAGGAATTTATGGGTAATTTTCACCTTCCAAATCCCCCTCAGGTTATACATTTTTCAACGCTGAAAACGACGGTGAAGTCAGAATTGCGATATCTCATTCGGTTATCAGATTTGGTATGGGCAGATGAACCACGAAGATATGAGCAGAAGAACCATAAGGAACATCTCAAGTATCAACCACGTTCAGTCTTGCTCGAGCTTTCGTCGCGAACGGATCTCCGGCCTTTGTTTACAACACGTTCTTATCGCGTCTAATCGGTAAGTTAGTTTCACTACGATTCCTGATTTATCGTATTCTCAGATAAATAACGTGTTTGTCGTATTTTCGGCAAGTTTTTTATCAGTATGAGTGCAAATGATTTACTCAGTAATAGACCACCCGATATTGCCGAAATGGAAGCCGACTCAGAGGAAATGAATACATCAAATGTTCCATCAGCCACTATTGATAAGAAGCAGAATAAAGATTCAGCGAAAAAAATTGATCCGAATCCTACTTCACATCTCATCCTCAGATATCGTCTTTCTGACCCCGGCCCCTTTTGCGTGTTAGTACAAAGTACTAATGAAATTGAAGCTGGTATTTCTCGGCTACATCCCATGACGTTGGGGAAGTTGTTTCACATGAGACACCCAGAGATATCCAAACACATAATCTCCATTACCAAGGCAGGACGTAACCGGTTGAAAATCGATTTGGATAACTATATGTCAGCCAACAAATTATTGGAATCAGCCGTGTTGACTGGGGCTGGCTTCCAGGCGTCGGTACCATCGTACTTGGTGAAAAGAAAATTCATAGTTAGGGGAGTGGATACCAGATTGAACGAGGAAGAAATCAAATCCCACCTAAAATGTGACCTTCCTGATGAAAATATTTGTATACTGGAAGTTAAGAGGATGAATAGGAGAGCTGTAAACGATGATGGAAGAGTTTCTTATGTACCTACACAATCTATAGCGGTAACTATCCGAGGTCAGCGTATTCCGAGTTATGTTACAATTCTGTTTGTCCGTTGTGAGGTCAAACCATTTGTGCAAAGGGTAATACAATGTACAAATTGTTGGCGGTACGGCCATTTTCAGGATCAATGTAAAGGAGGAGCAAGATGTGAAACGTGTGGTGATACACAACATAAGAAAGATTCGTGTCCGGCAAAGGAAAAGAAGTGTATTCACTGTCAACAAAGCCATGAAGCGTCTGATAGAAAACTATGCCCTGAATATCAAAAAGAAATGAACATAAAGTCTGTAATGAGTTCACAGAATATATCATATTTTGAGGCGAAATCAGTAGCTACTGGTCAGTCCTACGCAGCACGAATAGGCAACTTCATTCCATCAGTCTTCGATAATAACGAATTCCCTCCTCTACATACGGATACCTTGCCGCGAAGGAACTTCATAACGGCCCCCAGAACCACGAAGAGACCCCGTGCAGAAGCCAAACCGACCAGCGACATAGAACGAGCTGCCCGCGAGTTCACCAGGGAGATAGTACGGAAAAATCAATCGGGAGGATTCGTACAGGCGAATCCACATCGATCGTCAGTTTTAGAAGAGAACGACGAATCAAACATCTTGAAAGACATCGGTCACAGGTATTCCAAAGAAGAAATTATTAATATAATTATATCGGTATTAAGATCCAGTGGAATAAAAGAACATGTAAAGTGCGATGTAGATGAATTAATTTTGAGAGAAATTTTGAAAGATCGAATTGGGGAAGTTTAGAGGACTTGTCATAATATATTTGTAACCCATAGAAAGGTAAAGTTGGAATCAACAATTGGAAAAGGAAATAGTAAAAATAATTGGAATACAATAACTACCTTTATCAATGAATAGCAATGAAAGTCTGAGATTTCTACAGTGGAACTCACGTTCTCTATTACCTAAAAAAGACGTGTTGCAACAATTTATTATGGCTAACACTATTTCCATAGTTTTACTTTCAGAAACATGGTTAAACAACTCCAGAAATCCTGTGTTTAGGGATTTTAACATTATAAGAGATGATAGAAGCGATGGATATGGAGGAGCAGCAATTTTAATAAGAAACTCCTTAAATTATTCCGAAATTACGAATACAATGTTTAGAATCGATGGTGTACAATGTGCGGGGGCCAAAGTTAAATTGAGTAATAATCAGGAAATCAACGTGGTATCAGTATACAATGGGGACTCCTCCCAGATCACGATAGATGAATGGACTAGGCTTTTTGAGTCAATACCACACCCCAAAATCATAGGGGGAGATTTTAATGCCCACCATCTCTGTTTTGGCTCATCTTGGACTGACAATAAAGGGATAAACTTGGTGGATGCGCTATTGGATTGCAATCTGGTGTATATGAATGATGGATCTCATACATTGGTTAGGAACCGAGATTCTGTGAGTGAATCTGCAGTAGATATCACGATGGTGTCTCCTTCAATAGCTTTAGATATAAATTGGTCGGTTCATGACGATACAATGGGGTCTAATCATTATCCTATTATTTTCGAGTCACGGAGGTGGCAACTGCATCAGAAAACAGTCATAACAACTCGTAAATGGAATGACAACAGTGGTGAATGGGACAAGTTCAACAATAAATTGAATGAAACTCTACCAGCTGATAATTATGAGGCATTTATAAGTCAAATTTCTCAAGCTTGTGATAGTTGTTTTCCCAAAATTGCATCAACAAGGTCATACCAAAAATCTGTGATCTGGTGGAATTCGAACTGCCAACAGGCATTGAACAAGCGAATTGAAATGTTTAGACTTTATCAAGCTGATTTAGCTTCATCAGCCAAATTTCTAGCGTTTAAACATCAAGATGAAATATTCAAAAAAACTGTATCAGAAAGCAGAAAGAAAAATTGGCAGGATTTTTGTTCAAACTTAAGTAGATCTACACCGATGAAAGATATTTGGAATCAAATAAAAATGTTGAAAAATAGAAGAGTTAATAACCACCAGCCTGTTCAGAAAGGAGAGTGGTCGGACGACCTCTTCAATACATATGCACCGCCTTACGTTGAAGAGAATTTGGAAACAATAAATATTGCGACAGATCCCCCTTCTGAGTTGAACAACCCTTTTGTCTTTGAGGAACTAAATGCTGTTTTAAAAAAAGGAACAAATACGTCTCCCGGTATAGATCATATTGATTATCCTATTCTTATCAATCTGCCAGTTCAATATAAACGTAAACTACTCCAAATTTTCAACTATTTATGGGAAACAGGAGAGGTCCCGAAACAATGGAAGGAATACATCATGGTGCCTTTACTCAAACCCGATAAACCACCCAATAACAGTACATCATACCGTTTAATCTCCCTTAGCTCCTGTGTTCTCAAAACCTATGAGCGGTTGATCAAGAATAGGTTAGAATGGTGGTTGGAGAAGTACAGCAAATTACCACCTTCACAGTATGGTTTTAGGAAGAATAGGTGTACTTATGATGGAATCTCCATTTTAGTCAGTAGCATACATCGATCTTTGGCGTCCCGCGCAATAACCATGGCGATGTTCTTTGACATCGAATCAGCTTATGATAATGTAAACTTAAAAATGCTGTACAACATGATGAGTACTATCGGAATTCCTAACCGGCTGGTGCACAATATAATCAATCTTACTAGGAATCGTAAACTTTATCTAAGAGTGGGAACAGAATACGTTGGCCCAAGATGTTGTAGTAAGGGTATCCCACAAGGAGGAATTTTATCTCCACTTTTGTATTCGATCTACGTGGCGGATATAGAAAGTATATTACCCGAAGGAGTAAAAATTATCCAATTCGCAGATGACATTTGCATATTTTTGGAATGCCATTGTATTGACACTGGATTTGAGATGATGGAAAGTTTTGTACATAATTTTATCGTCTGGTGCGAAGAAAAAGGTTTAAGAGTCTCGTATCAAAAATCTGTTCTTGTACCTTTTACAAGAAAGACAAGATTGGGATTGGGTTCAGAAATCGAGATGGCTGGACATAAATTTAGGGTGGAGAAGAAAATAAAATTTTTGGGTTTATGGTTAGACAAGACACTGACTTGGAAGGCACATATAGCCCACGTGGTTGGTAAATGCGAAAAATACCTGAACATTTTGAAAATGATAGCGAACATAAACTGGGGGGCAGACCCAATCACTACGCTATTATTTTATCGGGCTACTATTAGAGCAGTTATAGATTACGGGTCAATTTTCTATGGCCAAGCTGCAAACTCAAATGTAGTAAAGTTGTCTAGGTTACAATATAAATGTATAAGGCTGTGTATAGGCTATCTGCCATCAACGCCAATAGTTGCGATGCTAGCCGAAACTGGGGAAATGCCGTTAGCTGTCAGAAGACAATACCTCTCGGATAAATACATTATAAGGCAAATGACATATGGTGGATCTCCCATTGAGGCCGTAAAGGAATTGGCACATCATACTATGTTCAGCGCTCGATGGATAGATAAAGTTATACCTCCCCTAGTACTAAGTTTTATAGACGTGTTCCCTAAGAGCACCAGTATTGTTTACGATGACACTGCGTCAGTGTACGACCTTGAATATTTTGTACAATTCACAAAGATAAATATACACTGTTTCCGTCCAGATAGATCTATATCGATAAATGAACAATTTTTGGAATATGTCAATCGACAGTGGCCAAATTTCAGACTGATTTTCACCGATGGCTCGAAGACGGGACATTACGTGGGGGCGGCGGTTCTGGATGTTCAGTCGGATATTTCTTTAGAGCTTAAATTGTCGAAGGGAACCAGCAGTTTTACAGCGGAGGTAATAGGGATTTCACAAGCTCTCCAATATATTCAGTCTAATGTAGATCCGTTAGCATATCGCAAGGTGGTTGTCTGTACGGATTCATTCAGTACGTTACAGACACTTTCCAGTCCATACCTTAAAAAATTCAGGAACCCCTTTATTATTACCATAATTAAACGAATATCAACGCTCAAGGATATGGGGATAGAAATCATATTTCTATGGGTTAAGTCACATGTGGGTTTATTGTTCAATGATAAAGTTGATATCGCCGCAAAGAGGGCATCGCGGGAAGGTCTACCATTATATAATCCGATATTAAAGGAAGAATTGTACACTGAAAGGAGATCTCACCATCATATGATGTGGCAAAAACTATATAGTCAGGGGGAGCAAGGGGCGTTCTACAAGAAATTAAACCCGAAAATCAGCACGGTACCATGGTTCAAACGAATAGATAAACCGAAGCGATTTATACGCATTTTCTGCAGACTGAGATCTAATCACGCCATAAGCCCTGTGTATCTAAACCGTATAAACCGTAGAGAAAATGCTATCTGTGATTGCGGTCATCCGACAGGTAGCTCGGAACACCAGGTGATGGAATGCCCTACTTACAGCATACAAAGAAAAATCATGTTTGACAGGCTAGTAAGTAAAGTAGCATGTCCTTTCAATTACGTGACCTTATTACTCACTGAAAATATAGAAGCGTGGAACGACATATACATTTTCATAGAAAAGAACAACATAAAAGTATGAAAATAAGTTAAGAATAATTAGATTATAAGTGAGATAGATGTATAAAAATGATATGATATCGATTGGACATAAATTGTACATAATTGAATAATATATTATCATGATTATATTGACAAGAGAATTGTATAATTATTTTGAACGTTATAATGGTTATTTTTAAATGTGGAATCTTCATTTGAGTGGTAAATTTATTAAATTGATGATAATTAAGAAGTATGAATTAAGTATAGATTGACCTTGGAATGTTATGGCTGTATGTTATGTGACTATGCCAAATAAAAATTATATTAAAAAAAAAAAAAAAACCACGTTTCTTCATCTCATTGTGCTCTAGTTTGAGAACGAAATAAGATCTCGCACTTCCGATTTCACTATCCTGTTCAACGTGAAAAAAAAACCCTTTGAAAAGAGGTGCCACTTGTCAGGCTGTTTCATTTTGGGAATTGATGGGTAATTTTTCCACCGTAAAATTCCCCAAGACCCCCCCCCCCCCTTGGAGTGGCCCGATTCTGCCAATCTACGAACTTAGCCTTCTTAGGACCCTCCTTGCAAGAATGGGTGAAAGAAGGGCATAGGCACAAACTTTCGGGAAGTTGACTATGGCATCACCCTGTAGGAGAAGGACCTCAGAATCAGAGACAGAGATGCCTAGGAGGGAGATGAGACTCCTGTTGGGGATGCTGACTGGGCACGGGTGCTTCCGGAAACAGCTGCACAGAATCAGAGTATACGTGGGAGACCCGTTATGCAGATTTTGTGGAGAGGAGCACCCTGCTCCTACGGGGTATCGACCTATATCCAAATTTACTTTTTGTAAACAAATAGGTATGTTTAAACATGGGTCGAGGATGGATAACAATGGATTATTCACTCAGTATCTTGTTTGTAAAATTGTTTAAACAATACCTATTTGTTTTCAGAAAATAAAATTTGGATGATGAGCTAGAGACTTGAAATTTTAAACATGGGTCAAGGATGGATGACAATCCAATATTCACGCGGTTCTTGTCGGTAAAATGTTTTAAACTTTCAAGTCTCTATTTCTTTGGCCAATTTCAATTTGTTTAAACAATTTTACGGACAAGAAACCAAGTGAATAAAAATTGTCATCCAGTTTAAACATTGTAATCCAGTTCTGACTTGTGTTTAAAATTTCAAGTCTCTAGCTCATCGGGAACTCGATTGGAAAATTCCACCTGGACAGACAGACACGAAGCGGAACTAACGTAAACGTGGTAAAATAAGAATCAGTCAGTCAAAACACGGAAAAAACTCAATTTCAATTCATCTAACTCCATTCAAACGCGAAATCAACATCCACTTCAGAAGTCGTGCATTGAGATGAAGACGGTAGATACCTGTGACCTCTTTAATGAATTATTGCGAAGAATCATAAATTGGCGAATAATAAACATTATACCTACGAGGCTCCACCGTGCGAGGAGCTTTTACTTGACTTGTTTGCTACACGCACCTACCAGAAGCAAACCTTAAGTAAGTTCGGTAACTATAAATCATTCAGGAAGTATATACCTAGTTGCTCGAAAACCACCATTCAGGTTGCGGTTATTCGACCTGAGCCAACCAGACCCGTACATGTCAATAACGCGGTATAGAGTTTTATAAAACTTATAAAACTCTGTACCGCGTTATTGACATGTACGGGTCTGGTTGGCTCAGGTCGAATAACTCATTTAATGAGTGAATGAGTGAAATGATTCATTTGGCAGACAGAAACTTATTATATAATCATGTCATTGAATTAATGCGACTGAGGTTTCAAACGTGGAACGGGCTTTTATCGCATTTTCAGAGGCGAGCTGAAATCTTCCTGTCTTTTCTCTCTTCAAAGAAAAAGCCAAGTCAGAGCAAAATCCTTCCCGGAAAGAGGAACAATGAATGGGAAACTCCAGTTGTATTGGAAAAGGTTTCGAAGGGACTACCAAGTTGGTGACAGTTCCAGACGATTGGAATTGACCCAGGGAGGCTGTGACTGTTGTGCAGACAACGGGAAAAGATTTCAAAGCAAGAGTTGGTTTTTCTCTTTCATGTTTACCTAATGCCGCCCTCACACCGTCGAGTTCGATCAGTCAAAGTTTTCCCATTTCCCTCGCCCGCCCCAATTAGCGGATGACTGGCTTCGGCAAGCCGATTCTCGCCATATTAACTGAAACAGGTCGCCCGTATGAATTTCACGCGGGAATGTAAAAATAACATTTGTCTTCGATGAAACCGACTAAGCGACGTCTGTATTGATTATATGCACATGGTGGAGGCAAAAAATTGCTACAACCCAAGTCAAGTATAACAAAGAACGATTAACGAGTAGGTAGGAGAAAACGGTGAGTGGGGGGTGGGGGGGAGAGCCCAACGGATCAATCATTGATCAATCACCATTATGGTGTCTATGGAAAGATGCGACGGACCAATCGACCAAAGGATTGATCCATCACAGTCGACGGGCGAAAGGCATCCCACTTTGCCACGAACCTCTATGGCAACGTCTCAAATTTTGAGAAAAAATAGGAAAATTACTAAATGAAATTGGTTTTATCCTTTGCTTTTATTATAATTAAAATAAACTACCTACCTAGCTTGGCCAAAATGAAATTAAAAGGTAACTGTTCAACATGCCCCACTCACGGACACCTGTAGCGCTGATCAGTCTTCGGGCCCAAGGAGAATAAGTACGGCGAATACGGCCAGGAAATTCTTCACGAAGAAATGTACGAGTCGGAGGGATTTTTTGGCGAAACGGTGGGCACCTGTTAATTGTTCGAAGCCACGTGGCCGACTGATTAGGATGCTGACACGACTCGGGGATGTCTGCCGTCCCCTCTCTCTATTATTGTTATTCGATGCCTTTCGCCCGTCGAATGTGATGGATCAATTCTTTGGTCGATTGGTCCGTCACAAAGAGCATCTCAGATTTGAAAATATCTGGGGCGAAGCGCCTCATTACTGCCCTCGTCGGTATTTAGTTAAATACATGATGCCTACCCGTATAGAACGAAGTCTTAAGGATTTTATAAGTGGTTATACAGATATTGAGTATTCTTTGTGCTAGAATGAATTTCAAAAGCATGAAAAAACTAATGAATTTCGAAAATCACACCTGGTTTAAGTGCTCATACAAAGAACAAGAATAGAAATTCCGATTCGATCGGCAAATGACCCACTGATCAATAGTACCAGTTATTGGACACTTGATCGTATTTTTGGTTTATTATCTTCGATAATAAACCATTGGAATCGCCCAAAGAAAAAAAAATTTTAACCCCCCCCCCCCCTCAAAATTTGTTGGTTTACGTTTCAAGATACGTAGATTCAGAAAATCGAAAAAAAAAAAATCGAATAAAAAAAAAGGTCCGCCGTACGTCGTCCGCGGCACTTTGCCCAGTTAGCTTTGAGCTAAAATTTCGAAATTTTTGTTCCGGGTTCCGACCAACCCCACAATGATCCTCGAAACTTTTCATAACCCTAGGTCAAGGGGAAGGGGTTCAAAACAAATTTTGAATATTTCATATCTCGAAAAATTCACATAGAACGGTGTAGTTTTTAGTTCACATTTAGTTAGAGTTTATTGTTTAGCATTTTTTGAGACCATCCGCAGCTTCGTAGAACCAACTGTTCGTTCACAATGAGGGCAGATGAGGGTTGATGGGGGGGGGGGGGGAGTTGTCTCATTATCCTTATGCTCTCACCCTCCCTCTCCACCCCTCGCCACAACTGCTCAAATTTAAATTGTGGATGAAGTGGAAGTGGGTGAGAAAGAGGAATGCGAGCAGGTGTTTGATGAGGGGGTGGCGGGAGTTGTCGGTAATCCCTACACCCGCCCCCACCACCGTGCTTACAATTTAAAATGTGGGGGAATGTGAAGGAAGGTGAGAAAGAGGAAAGCGAGCAGGTGTGGAGGGTTGATGAGGGGGGGGGGGGAGTTGTCTCTGAATCCTTACGCTCTCTCCACCCCTCGCCCCAATTCTTAAATTTAAATTGTGAGTGAATGTTAAGGAAGGTGAGAAAGAGGAATGCGAGCAGCTGTGGGTGGTGGATGGGGGGGGGGGGGGAGTTGTCTCCATTACCCTCCATTACTTGCTGCATGACATTTTCTCAGGATAAATGTCAGGATAAAACGGTGTTGCCATCGGAACATGCAGGCGGGAATGTTGGGCTCTTGTATAGCTGGAGGGGAGTGACCGGTAGGCTTCCGAAAATACAAATTTGGACAATGAATTTGACCTTTGATGAAAAAAATGCATACGAGTCTGCAACACATTGGGACATTTTATGTCTTTAGTCCCTACCACCATCACCCCCCCCATTTCCTCCCTCATTACCCTAATATACACCCTAATAAACCATGGTACATTAAACACACATGTTGTGATACTACAACTGTTTCGGTTATCCTGTGAATTAAGGTTTACTTTCAAAATTCACTTCAAAATGAACTCGAAAACACCTCCAACACCCAACTACAATTTCACGTAGCATTCCTATATATACACCCTAATAAACCATGGTACATTAAACACACATGTTGTGATACTAAAACTGTTTCGGTTGTAGTATCATTGTCTTCTACATTGTCTTCTGTTTAACTCAGCTTTCCGTACATCCACGGTCGTGTGCAGGGCATGGAAATATTCGATAAATTGAGGGCTTTCCAACGAGTGGTGAACGATTTTCATGGGTTGGAAAATGAGGAAGTTACTTTTCGTCAACAGTTTTCGTGACGATTTTTTTGTTTGTGTGCCATAGCAAAGACATAAAATGTCAATTAAACTATGGATCACTGCTGGGCTGGTTACATGTAACTTATATTTCAAGTTTGTAACACTTGGTTTTTAAAAAAGAACTTTCGAAATTTACCGGAGACTTTATTAGCACTTTGAATACAGAGCGTGACACGGAGTAACTACACGAGTGACGGATGGATCGGAACTGAGCTGGAGCCGAAGGGAGCTCGCTTATATACCCTCGGTTGCTGACATCAGCGTTACCGTACTATTCGTGAATGTAACTCCTCCTTTCCATAAGGACTTTTTCGATATTCACTAGAAGATCGAAAAAGTTTACAAAGTTTATAAAAGTTTTATAAAAGTTTACAAAGTTTATAAAAGAATAATCCGTCATTACAAAGATAATTACGATCGTAAAACACAAGAATATCATAAACAATAAAGCATATCGCAGAGACAAAAAAACATCGGTTATAATAACATAGCATAACATAAAACATAGCATAACATGTTAATGTTATAATAACAGAGCATAACTAAAACATAGCATAACATTTCATAGCATAACACAGCATACGCTACAATATGATTTCGATACAAGTTCAATTAAAGTATATAATTCAGAAAGTTGCCTACTGGTTTACAGTTAGTGTTTTTGAGTGTTTGACATAACGATAGGCCGCGTTAGCGATCATTAACAATATTAAAACATACAGAACTATAGTCCAAATGCTAGGGGTTGCTAATTGAAGTATGACATCGGTAGGCGGTACAACAGGACGGGCTGGATTTGACAAAAGATTTAAATTTTTCAATGTGATTTCGGCTGATGGCCGCTTAGTGACATTCCAGAAGACGTTCATATGCAGAACTAATGTTGGGGTATACGAAGTGGATGTAGAGGGGACAACAAGAGTTTGATCATGAATTTGAACTGTGCTGTTGTCGGGGGATAGCATGAATATTCCTTGAACACTACGATACTCCACATGGTTTTGGGTCGTGATCTTTAATTGGTCTTCATGGGGGAAAATTATTATATACTGCCTTGCTTCCTCAATGAATTCAATATGCGTCTGGTTGATCTCCAGATAGATAATATCACATTGGTCATTGAGTCCTCTTAACACAATGTCGTGTTCACATTTATTATCGCCAATCAGTTCCAGACTGTTAGGGCAAAGCGCAAAATGAGGACCTGGTTCACAATTGCTTTTTAAGAGAACGACTTTATCAGATGATAATGATTTTAAGGCGAGGCGAGCTGCTGGTATAATGGTAACATATTTTTCCTGGTACACAGTGGGTACGGATTGCAGTAAGATTAGGTCAAAGTTCTCATTTTTCAGGATGGGGACATCAAGAAAGTATATTATCTCCTCAACTCCAATGAAGCATCGTACTCTAATGTGTGTCTGGAGTTCCCAAAGGGAATCACCGTCAAAGTTTGGCAAACGGTCATGGTAGTATTTAGTCAATTCACGTAATGATTCGTACAAAGCCTGGGGCCTGATAATACTGGGATGAAGTTTCCCTAACTTACAAAATGTAATCGAGTTGTCAATATCCTGTATTATGTCTAACAGTAATTGCAAAAGGTTTTGGTTGTGTTCTAAAGCAGCATCTACTTGCCTAATATGCGTTTCTAAGGAGCTAATTTGTTTGAGCCTAGTCATTTCTTTGGCTAAGATATCATGATTGTAATCTATTTCGCTTAGTGTGCGATTCAGCTGATTTATCAAATCGTAGTTGATGGAATATTGTTGTTTAATCTGGTCTGCTAGATTTAATTGATTTTTCGCAAGGTGTTGTAAAATACTATCGTACTTTCGACCATCTGCAGCATCCAGATTTCCTGTAATAAATTTTACAACTGAACCTAAGCCATCGATGAGACAACGACGTTGACGTTTGGGGAGAATTGATTCTTGGATTTTATTTTCTGCTAATTTCATCATGTGTTCTAAAAGTTGTGATCTGGAGTGTACTGCGTCTCTTACTGCTTTATCGTCATCAATAATTTTGAGGATGTCTTCGTAGTGGTTACGTAGTGTCTTGATTTCTTGAATTAATCCGCCTGTTCTGTAATAGTGTACTATGGTATGGAAGAAGTCAGTCTGCTTAGCCAGTCCAAGTCGTATGGGGACGATTCCTAAGTTGGTAGTGATATTCGTTATTTGGGCACACCGCACTATCGCGAGGAGGCCCAAGCTGACGCTGTAAAAATGAACACGCTTGATTTTAGTTACCAGATGATTCACTAGATGGGGAATAACTGGATACGCTAGATGCGCTAGATGGCGGTAATTTACGAGGTCGTTTCACATTAGCAAAATGGATTTTCGTCTGAGTGTTCCCATGACGAGGTACAATGTTGGCAGTGGCGGTGGCAGGGTTAACAGATTGTAATGTTTCTTTGGTATATGTTGGCCGGGTTTTACTCTGAAGTTGTTTGGATTTGACGAATATCGTAGAGGGAGGATCTGGTGGATCTTCGCGGCCTTCATTCCTAGCTCCAATGACTTTGTCTTTAGTTTGGGCAATAGCCTCATGAACATCGCGATAGAGGGCGACCATCTTTTCCCGGTGTTTTGAGGTATAGTCATTTGCTAGGCGAGCCTCAAGATTTACTCGAAATAGAGGATCATTAGAAATATGGCCTTGAATTATTTCGAAGGGGGATAGTGAAGTAACAGAATGGATCGAATTGTTATAAGCCAGTACGGCGTAGCGCACTTTCGTGTCTATGTCGTCCTTTTTGAATTCGTCCCTACAATTTAGAATTTTGATGTGGTCAACCAGGGTGGAATGAAATCTCTCTACCGGGCCATTCGAGTCAGGATGTTGGGATGAAATGTAGTGAATGTCTATTTTATGGGATGTCAGGAATTCCTTAACTAATGAAGAAGTTAACTCGGCCCCATTGTCCGAAATTATTACTTCTGGCACACCATGATGTGCGAAAAAGAGCATCAGGGCTTTTACCGTGTCCAGGGCTGAGTTACTTTTAACTAAATAAACCTGAGCATACTTCGAAAAGGGATCAAAAATTGACAAGAATTTGGTGTTTTCAAGGGTGATCTTATCGATATGTAGAGTGTGAAAAGGTCTGTTTGGTGTGGGGGTGATTCTATACTTGATTTTGAGTGGGATTCGGTCGTATTCCGTTTGTTGACAGACTTCACATTGGTTTACCAGTTTCTGTATCAATTGTAGTTGATTTGGCCAGTAGTACCGTCGGGTGATTTGTGCGTTAGTTTCCGTAATTCCACGATGGTTGGTTTTTCCTATGTGGTAACTTCGTATGATTTCATTTCTGTTTTCCTCGTCCTCAACATCTTCCAGGAATTTTGTACATTTCGTCATGTGTATGTTGGATTCTTTAAAAGTACCCGCTAGGGTTGTTGCGAATTTCTGATAAATAGTTCCGTCATTGTCGTTTTGGAAGTAGATGTGGTATTTAATCTTTGGCCTAACGTATTCCTTAACAAACTTGATTACATCGGCTTGAAATGAGTCTTTCGAGATTTCTACCGACATCCGTTTCCTGTTGCGAAATGGGCTTTCTAACTTTACTTTCTTTGGGATTAATGCAACTTGTTTGAGAATAATTTGGTTCATGCCATGATTTACAGCTACGTCCCTTATTGGAATGGTTACCGTTACATTTCCGTCTGCATTAGAATGTACGGTAGTTAAGGATGATGAATCATCAGCGGCAGGCTGGGATGGACCAGGTTGTGGGGAGTTCGGTACAACTGATCTAGAATTCACTATTGGTTCAACGTTTAATGGTGAAGGATTCCTGCTGGTTTCAACTGGATCTATGTTGGGGTTCAACCCTAAAGAGTGGGCTGTTTCGTTTAGGAATTCGTCGATATCAAGTGGGACTTCTGTTTCGTCCAAAGTAACTACTACTGATGGCGATCGTGGTTCAACATTGATTGCAGATTGTTGCGCCCGGATGATGTCATCAATGATTGCTCGCATTGCTGCGGACTCTTCAGAAGTTGAGTCTTCACTCCAGTCTTCTAAGCTAATTGGTAGAGGACTTGGTGTAGTGACATCATCAGTATTATTGAGCTCATGAGATTCTATTCGAGAGAGAGCATCAGCTACTTTATTGGCAGAGCCCGGTTTGTATTTTATCTCGAAGTTGTAGTCGCTCAATTTTAGACGCCATCGATACAATTTGGAATTTGGATCACGTAATCCAAATAGCCATTGAAGGGGTCGGTGATCAGTGTAAAGCGTGAACTTTACTCCCCATAAATATGGTCTAAAGGTTTTTAGCGCTTCCACTACAGCAAGTAGTTCTTTCTCAATTGTCGAGTATCTTTTCTCCGAATCGCATAGAGTACGACTTGCGTACGCAATCGGGAGGTCAACTCCGTTGTGATTCTGCGAAAGCACCGATCCTATTGCAACATCGCTTGCATCCGTGGTGACACTGAAAGGTTTTTCAAAATCTGGGTATTGCAAAATAGGATCGTTGCAGAGCAACGTTTTGCAATACTCAAAACATGACCTATATTCGGGGTCATTAACGTTAATGGTGGCACCTTTCTTTAGAGCAGCTGTAAGGGGTTTTGTAATGGTTGCAAATTTGTCGATGAATTTCCTATAGTATCCCAATAGTCCTAGAAATCTTTTGATTTCAGTTCTAGTTTTTGGTATCGGGAAGTTTTGAACGGCCGTGATTTTGTCGGGGTTCGGCTTGACACCCTCAGGAGTTACAACATGACCGAGGTAAGCAATCTCCTTTCGAAGAAACTCAGTCTTATCAGGTTGTAACTTGAGGTTGGCCTTTCGGAGTCGTTCAAATACTTGCCGTAGCCTGATAAGATGATCTGTTAAGCTGGGGCTGAATATCAAAATATCATCGAGGTAAACCACACATATTTCTCCGTGCAGACCTCGCAGGACGTTGTTCATTAATCTTTGGAATGTTGCCGGGGAGTTTTTCAATCCCATGGCCATTTTACGGAATTCGTAATGTCCAGTTTCGGTGGAGAAAGCAGTTTTTGGAATTGAGTCCTGATCGAGTTCCACTTGGTAGTAGCCTGATTTTAAATCAAGGGAGGAGAAGAAACGGCATCTACCCAATTTATCCAGTAAATCTGAAATATTCGGTAAGGGGTATTTATCATCAACAGTACGCTCGTTCAGCTTTCTAAAGTCAATTACTATTCTATATTTTTGTTTACCCGAAGCGTCTGATCGCTTAGGGACAATCCACAAAGGGGCGTTATACGGGGATTCAGAAGGTTGAATTATTTTTTGTGCTAACATTGACTCTATTTGCTGTTGTACCTCGTGCCTAAGCACGTGAGGGTAGCGATATGGCTTGACATAAATGGGTTCTGATGGTGAGCTGGTACTGATGTGATGCTTGACTTGGTGAGTGAAAGTTAGAGGGCTGTCATCATCATGGAAGAGATCTCGGTATTCGTACAGCAATTTTTGAATAGCTGCACGCTCTTCTGTGTTTAAATGGTTAAGTCTAAATTTTGTGATATCCAACTGTCTACGGGATTGCACTGGGGTATGTGAGTTTATTTGTTGATTATCTTCCATAAATAGACTATCAGAAATAGGTTCAGCATGAAATGTTGTGTTCAGGTGAATTCTTATGGGTGTCTCATCGGGGTTAGTAACTTGAACATGTGCATAGCAATTATCGACGTTAGTTACACATTGGGGCAGTTCTACGCCTTGGAACTTTTGTCCGCAAATGATTGCAGTTCCATTTTGTACTCCCTTTACTTTCACGTGAATTTGTTGGATGGTCCTAGCCTCTACTAAAAATGATTCAGTTTTAGATAGGTCATCCAGGTCGTCGGTTTCTCGATAAAATAAAGGCAGGGCAATGTGTTGGGTTCTTAATATGTTTTCCCCTACATCAACGTTTGCTTTTACTAACTTCAAGTTATCTAAACCAATTAACATATCATAAAAATCGTGAAACTTGAAAAGGCTGAAAGGCAGAGTCAAATTCCTCTCGTTAAATAGTTCAGCGCATGGTACATGGGTCTTTTTCTGTACTAATGAGGTTCCATGTGCTGTTCTAACCTTGCATGGGTCATTTTCTATTTTTCTCGAGAAATAGGCTTCAGCTACTTGTGGATTTATGAAACTTCTTGAGGAGCCTGTGTCTATTAATATTTTCAAATTAAACCTTGGCATAATAATAAATGGTAAACTATTACTAATGTTATAAAAGTCGATTACTGGTAGTGTTATGTTAGCCGTGTTGGTAGTGTTATGTGTGATAGTGGGTTTCAGTTGAGGGTTCACTGACCCTCCTGCGATCCTAAAAAAGAATCAGGTGAGTAGGTTGGGGTCGCTGAAGGCACTGTCACATCTGAAATCGCAAGATTTTGTAGCTTTGGAAGTTGACTTTCGTCATTGGGAGGTTCGTACGTGTTGTCGGTGGGAACAGGTGTTAGGGTATACGCATAACCTTCACTATCGTACATCATTATTTGATCCGGGGTTCGTTCGTTTGTCTCCGTCATGTCATCAATTTCCACGTTGTTGAAATTTGTTTGCCTTGTAGACATGCTCATCGGACGGGGATAATTGTGCGTCCTGTTAGTTCCACTATTCTGCGAATAGGGGGGACGAGAACCAAAGGAATTTTGTTTCTGAGGGAATTGGTTTCCTGACGGTTGGGAAAAGGTTTGTTGATTTGAGTTCTGGAAGGTTGATGGGCCTTTAGGTTGGAATGGTTGGAACGCTCTGGGTTGTGGATTAGGTGTTCTGGGCACAAATTGTTGGTACAGGGGTGTTCTGGGCACAAATTGTTGGTGCAAGGGTCGTCTTGGAGGAATGTTGGTTGGTGGAGGTTTCGCAATTTTCTTGTGATATTGCATCTCATTCGTGAGGATGTTTAACACCTCTCCTAGTGACGAGGGGTTCCTAGCTCGAATCAAGCTACCTATTGAATCCTGTAAACCCGTTAAGACTACTCGCAGTCCTAACGATTTTACTAAATCCGTTAGGATTTCCTTCCTATTATCCCTTTCCCTGGTTTGTATGAAAGCAACCGCGTCATTCACTAGTGACACTACCCTCGTGTGAAATTGATAACATGTCTCCCCTTGCTTTTGTTCCAGTCTGCCAAATTCTATCAATATAGTTTGCAAATCCCTATGATCGCTGTATGTTTCCAATAAGGCAGATCTTAATTCTAAATAATTGGAACAACCATAGCCTAAAATTAGGTCTAAGGCTGGACCTTGAATTTTTGCTCGAATCGATGCAAATAAAACAAAATTATTAAAGCTACTAGGATTAGCTGTGTCATAAAACTGATTGTACAAGTGATCGGTAATTTCTAAAAATTTCGTTAATAATAATTTTTCTCCTCTAAAAATGGGAATCATGTCTAGGTATTCCCGTTTAATATTGTTCTCGGCTGAGGGCTGAAAGAATACCAGTTGCGGGGTTGCTGGGGTTGGAGTCGGAGGAAGTTGCGCTCCTGCGCCGTCGGTTGCGTCTCCTGCATAGGCCATCTCGGAACTGGGGATTTCCGGAATGGGGTCTAGGAGTCTTCGCGGAATGACGGGGAACAACTCCCTAAGCGAGGGTCGGGATTTACGATCTTTCGGATCTTTCGGAATGTTGGATGCTGTTCGTACGGATGAATTGATGACGTATTACGACAGCTGTGTTCCTCACGTGTCGCTTACTAGGTGTGGGGCAAGTGCTGATCAAGCAAGGTCTTCGGCTTGGTCTTATCTTTCTCGGAGGGAGAGAGATTAGGTCTTCCGGTGGACGGCTCTGGTAGCCTTTTAAACGAATAAAAGCAAAACAAAACAATATAATATTACGATTGTCTTGAGTAACTTTACTTGCGTACTTTTTGTTAGTTTTCTACTTAACTTCTTGTTAAGTTTCTTGTTTAATTGTTCTGTTTCTTCTTAATCTAGGGGTCGTCGCAGGGCAGGACGACAGAGTTTGACAGGGCAGCAAACTCTATCTTGCGGGGGCAGCAAGATTTACTGAATCTCGATTGGGGGGCACTGTCGGGAGTAGATTCTAAGAGAGATAGCAGGGTATAGGCACAAGCTAACCGTTGAATCACTCACCAGACCAGTACGCAGGGCATCCCCTTTCGAAGGTTCAGGAGTTCCGGGTCCAAGCGTCCAAACGTATCCTTTCGCGGAGTGAGCACACTGCACTACAGCCGCTATACTACGTTGAATCACGGGTTTGACACTAGATGACTTTCCACACACGAATCGAGCTCACTGCAAGCTCGCGAATGAAAATGTCTCGAGTCGAACTTGGATCGAAAAGTTTGGTCGATAAGTTTGGTTGAGTAAACGGGTCGTTTTCGCACTTTGTCACGAAAATTGTTCGGGAGACTGCGCCACTTATATTTCAAGTTTGAACACTTGGTTTTTAAAAAAGAACTTTCGAAATTTACCGGAGACTTTATTAGCACTTTGAATACAGAGCGTGACACGGAGTAACTACACGAGTGACGGATGGATCGGAACTGAGCTGGAGCCGAAGGGAGCTCGCTTATATACCCTCGGTTGCTGACATCAGCGTTACCGTACTATTCGTGAATGTAACTTGTATAAACAAGAGAGACAGATTAGCTAAGAAAAGGAAAAAACAGCCTTTCAATATCTATTTGAAACAGTATTTCAAAAAATATTGCTCTAATAAATATTGTAAGCAGTCATATTGACATTTTCATATGGCTCATATAACTCAAAAACCGTTACGAAAATTGTCCCAAATGAGTTTCTGACGATTTCCGCGTACAACCGAGTCGTTGCTAGGGGAATAGTACTTCGTCATTTGTCATCGAACAAAAACTGTTCACCATTCGTTGGAAACCTCTCGATTTATAGAACTAGAATACATTCCTCTCACTCGGTTGTCGCCCTTCGAAAAGCTGAGATATGCGCATGACTTGATACGAAGTTTGTTTGCACACAACATTAAGGTCGATATTGAAATCGATGACATGAAAATGTCTTGTAATGTGTTGCAGACTCGTATGCAAGCGTTTACATTGGCGTTCGACGACGTACGGTTTTTAATTCGATTTTCTGAATCTACGTATCTTGAAACGTAAACCAACATATTTAAGATTGTCAATGCTTGAACTGCAATTGCGGCCTTTGGGAGTTCGTTATTTCCTGACTTTTTCAGTTTATTTTGCCTTTACTCACAACAACAATAAATAACAAAATAAATGAAGTATCGATACTTCATACACAAACAAAAATATTACTTATACAAAAATATTACTTTATTTTGTTCTCATAGAAAAGAGTAATATTTTTGTTTGTATATGAAGTATCAAATACTTCATTTATTTTGTTTTTTATTGTTATTGTGATTAAAGGCAAAATAAACTTGAAAAGTCAGGAAATAACGAACTCCCAAAGGCCGCAATTGCAGTTCAAGCATTGAAAATCTTAAATTTGTTGGTTTACGTTTCAAAATACGTAGATTCAGAAAATCGAATTAATAACCGTACGTCGTCGAACGCCAATGTAAACGCTTGCATACGAGTCTGCAACACATTGAGACATTAAATGTGAGACATATTGAAATCGATGACATGAAAATTTTTCAATATCGACCATAATGTTGTGTGCAAACAAACTTCGTATCAAGTCATGCGCATATCTCAGCTTTTCGAAGGGCGACAACCGAGTGAGAGGAATGTATTCTAGTTCTATAAGGTAATGCGTCAGAAGTTGACACGTTAAAGGAAGTTTGAACTTTGAGCTTACCTTTCATGTAGGGAAATAGTTTTTTCTCATTGCAAACCTGTTCATTGTGTACTCAAGATCCTTCCCTAAAAGACCTGGCAGCGGGAAATATTATTCAACATGGTTTGAAAGGGGAAAAACAAGTTTTGTAAAAAATCCCAATGCTCTAGTAGTCGACAACTTTCTCCAGTAGTCGTCATGGTTTTGCACTAGTTGTCGACCTACATGTGTTAGAAGTCGACAGTATCTCTTGAGTCAGTAGTCAACAGGTTTCGTCATTCCATCGTTTTCACTTTTTTCGACTTCCATCTAAATAAAATATCAGACTTTTTATTTGCAAACAGCTCATTATCAGTCTCAAATTGCAATAAGTAATTAAGTAAAAAGGTATGAAAATTATATTCGAAAACTCATTGTCAGAAAATTGACATTACAGTTGGGCTTAGGTACCTATTTACATAGTTTTTGACATTTTCATGTCTTTGCTTTGGCACATAAACTGAAACGGGAAAAATTTGTTCCTTTTTTTTTTTTTTTTTTTTAACTTTCTTTATTGGCATCAGTATGTAACCTTACAGCCAGCGGTTCACATCATAGGTGATACTAATATATATACATAAATTATAAAAGGTGATTTACAAAATTAAATTTTACGCTGAATGTCACAAAAGAAATTGAAAATAATTTTATAAACTGCTTCACTACCTTCAAGTGGTAACAGATCCAAATTAAATGGACTTTTGACTAGTCCAGTGAGGCTGTCGAGCATGTGTGACCTACAAGTGTTGTAGCGTGGGCAAAGGAAAATAAGGTGCTCTAAATCCTCTATATTACCACAAAAATCGCACGCACTATCACTGGATTGGGATTGACCTATTTTGTGGAGGTAGGACTTGCAGATATTATGGCGGCTTCTCAACCGAGACAGCGTAGAGTTCCCTTGATTTGTTCCCTTGATTCACCCTTTCCCTCAGATTACGTCAGAACACTAGCGACCGGCGGGCCACTAAGTCAGAGCCTATGACGCACGAGCGTATGACGTCAGACGGCCGGCAGGGGGCAACTAGTACGTCAGAGCCTATGACGCACGAGCGTATGACGTCAGACTGCTGGCAGGAGGCCAATTAGTACGTCAAAGCTTATGACGCACGAGCGTATTACGTCAGCCGGCTGTCAGGAGGCCAATTAGTACGTCAGAGCCTATGACGCACGAGCGTATGACGTCAGACTGCTGGCAGAAGGCCAACTAGTACGTCAAAACCCATGCCGTAAGAGCCTGTGACGTCAGAGGGCTGGCTGGCTAGGTGATCGGGTAATAGCGAAGGGAGGTCGTGATGACGTCAGAGGGGCCAGAGGGAGATATCTGAAACCCCATTTCTTCCTCTCTACTTTCGTGATCACCGTGAAATTTCCTAAAGGATCTCCGAGTTTCAGATTTTTGTCCACCCAAATTGGTCAGTCTGCCCATCGACATCTAATAAATCTTTTATTGAAGAAAACAATTCAGTAAATAGCGTTATACAACGGTTGGGATACATAAGCAACATAAAGATTGAGTAAACCAGAAAATGTTAGTAGATCCCTTATGCATTGGCATCCATCTGTGTGCGGGTTATCGGTGTAACTCTCACTCTCAGTACAGTGTTTCTGTTTCGGGGTTATCAAACTGAGATAAAAGTCCCCAGTCATGCAGCATGACTATAAGAACGAATTTTCGAAGAAACTGTGCATAAAATGTACAGCTTTCGTACAAGTACGCAACCACGAGGGATATTTTATGTCTCTGCGCCCCCTCCCCCACCAACACCACGTACCTCGCACTTCATTTTTTTATTTTTTTTATTTTTTTATTGTTATATAAATTAGGTATTGAGAATGATCACCTGTGTGTAAACTATTGGACACTAGGTTTCTTCGATGAAAAACCTCTAGGTACATTAGCGCTTCTATCGGAGCATCCAAAAACTATTATTTGAATTCTCTTTTTGTGAGAATAAGATTTTCTCTGTTCTGGCTCCTTCAGAGCAATATATTACCTGATAAACTCGTAAATATTTTATACAATAATAATATACTATATTACATCCGTTATTGTGATATAGAGAGTAACAAAACATCTGAAACATGAGATTATGATAGCATTGGGACTTTTGATACGTTGGTATTACTGCCTTGACTTGCTCTGATCTGTGCCACTCACTTCACTTGTTCTTCTGTGCTCAAACCTACTGGTTGTGTTCATTCAGAATATATTTTTCAATCTCTACTCTGATCTCTTTTTCAATCTTCAATCCGAATCTTTCCTTTACATAGTGTTATTGAAGACGCCGTAAGTGTATATATATATATATATATATACTGCTGTTGACTACTGCTGTGGGTAAGTCTAACTATTTGATTCATACAATTCCCGTCACATTTAGATCCACTCACGCCTAACACCTTTTGAAATAGTTCTTAGAGTACGATATCGCCAGGATGTCCTTGAACTAAATTTCATTTATGCAAACAATGCCTTTCTTTGTCTGAATAAGCCCGAAAAGTAAACTTGATCGCCGTGAAATTAATTTGTCAAAAGGCTTCCTCTCTCCCAGCTATTCGTTTTCCGACCCCAAGCTAGTTTTCTGTTGTCGAGACGCGCCTCATAATGGCGGCCATCATTAGTTTCAAATATTCCAAACGAATTTTCTGCAGCTCTCTTTTTCTCCCTCCTGGCCTAGGTTTCGCTCCGAGACTGATTACATTGACTGAACTTAACAGAATTTGACCAATTTTGACATTTCTGACTGATCTTTAGGGAAAATGTCCATTTTAGAGGGATTATTCTTCTCAACTTCAAGTTTTTCGTTAGGGGGTGACTCAATGCCTTTGTCCACAATCAAGGATCCATACCTTCAGAGCGCTGTTGTGGGCAACTCCGTAATCGATTTTGGATTGATTTTTGGTCGATTTTAAATCGAAAGGCGAAAATCGTGCTTTTCCGTTTGTCATCCGTCCGAGATTCGATGGGAATCCGTTCCCTCGAATTATTATTTCTTTTGCTTTCTGTCTCCTAGCGCCTTTCCGATTCCGTGGCGAAGTCGTTCATCTATCCTAAAGCCCTCAAAGGTAAGATGAGCGCACGACTCGCGCAAAGACGAAAAGTTTCGTCTGCCCAAGTCAGGGAAGATTGATCACTGGTTGCAGTGCACAACCATCCGTAATCCGTTCCGTCTGGCGATGAATATAATCACGATAATAGAATGCATTCTCCACAGTATTCGTGAGTGATCAATTCTGGTGCACTTCCGTTTCCGTTTTCCGTTCCCCTGGCGTGTAAATGTGTCATAAGGGTACCCAGTACATGAATCCGAAATTAATCTTTGATGCATGTACTAAAAATGGGTCGCGAGTCAATGGGAAGATCCGCTGGGCTGTTTGAGCTTCCCGGAGTTAAAGAACGATCTGAAAGTCTTCATAGACTCGTCGCAGAAAGATGCACGTATCCGCTCAGTCACCAGGGAGAGAGACTTCAAAGCCTTATATATTAGAGTTTTATTTGAATAATTATGATTATCATCCGTCAATTTTGAATTTCACGAGGGCCCAAAATTTGCTATCCGCCAACAGTGTTCAAAATAATTTCTTGTCGAAATCCGTACTTTTGAATAAAATCCGCAAAAATATAATGCAAAAGACAAGAATATCAGAATGGATATTTATATCACTGATAACACTGATATTCGTATTTTGTTTCTGTGTTCCTGTGACTTCCGTTAATATCTGCTTTGAATTTTCCGAAACAACCAAAAGTTTTCATTCGGATTTTATCTGAAGAGCTTCAGTTTACTAATAGTAAACATGTCACAGACGTAGCAAATTTTGAGGATCAAGGATAATTTACTTATAAGGAAGATTGGCGCAAATCGGAAGCTCTAAAACCAAAAATTTGTAGTGCACTTTTTCGCAGTTTGCAAAGGTGTGAGTGGATATTTTTGTATGCACAAACGAGACAGAGTTGGGAGTTTCGCCTTTAATTGTTTGGACTCAGTTTCAGATGAAAAGTTCGTATTTTTCCGAAATATCCAGCGCTGGATCAACACTTAACGAATTATTGAAATATATGGATCCATATACCTCCGAATTATTTAAAATATCTGAGCAACCCACTTCTGATATTTGAAACTTTCTTGTCCAAACGTTAATAAATTTCGGTCACGGTTGTTGTCTCTGGTACTGTTTTCGAGTTTCAGGTTCTGATACGAATCATCGTCCGAAAAAAAAAAAAAATCCGATGAGAAGGAAAATGCAGGTCGCGACATCTCTCTGGACGGTGAATTCGACCGTGAGATGTTCTCTCTGCAGCAGTCACCGAGACCGAATGCTTCCGGGATGACAGCCTTCCACCCTCAGAATCCGGATGTACATCTGTCCAAGGAAGGCTTAAAACTTTTGACGAGGTTCCTCGAAACCTCTACACGGAATGTACAGGTAAGCGTTGAAAAGTTTACTCAAAAAAATTGTCTGAGCTTGATTCCAACGTAAACCAGCTAACCATTCCTCCACAGCGACACTCAGGTGTTGCAATTCCGCAGCAACACTCAGGTGTTGCAATTCCGTCTAATCTGCCTCCTTCCGATCAGGTGTCTCATACGTACATGGAAGTAGACACACCCCCTTCCGAGTTGCCTCCTACAGGCAACATTCGGTTTCTCCCTGGACATTCACAGGGAACAGGGGTGATCGGTATCCATAGAAATATCAGTAAAGATTCAGTATCCATAAAAGCATCAGTTGAAATGTCAGTGAAGAGTCAGTATCCATAAAGTATTGGCTGAAGTATCCATAACGATTCATTATCTGTAATGTATCAGTATCAGTAGAATGTCCGAGTCCGTACAATAGTTTCCGTTTCACTCACGTTAGAGAAAAACTCAGGGAGGCAGAATAGACCAGATCAGTACTGGCGCCGTAGCGTCCTGGTTAGCTAAGTCAGCTAGTTACGTAGGAGTGTATTTTTGTCCTGGATCCGAAACAGTCCGTCCAGCTTTACAGAAGAATAGTTGTTAGCTGTAAGAAGGAAAGTAAGGTATTTTGTCCAGGAGTCCGCAGGTCAGGCTAGAAACCTTTCCTTAGTTTTTCAGGAAGCATCCTGACTCCGTATTTTCCGTGGTTGGCCTCTTGAAATTTTGAACAATTCCCTGTATGTTTGTGTTGCAATGGGGACCGAACAGGCGCAACCCACTACACCAGGTAATGCCTTGTCCGTTTCTGAAAATAATCGTAATTTTGTGGCTATTGTGGGCACGGGATGCACCGAACACGTCACAGCTACTGAAGAGCAGTAAATTTTACTAAATTTTATAAGTTTACAACATGAACGAATTTTTAAGTGTGATAACGCATCCGATGATGCCAATTTGTTTGTAATTTTTGTGGTAACATTAGATTTCTCAACAATGGTCACTATGCTCAGCTGCAAGGTGTTCTGTGCAACCCTGGGGTGTCCCGTAATTGGTTTTCCGTCAGTAAAATTTCCCAAGCTTGAATTAATGCCTTCTTTTTTTAAAGATCGGATTGACTTCATTCTTGCAGCTACCGGTAAGGTAATTAGATCGGGGTAGTTTTGTGATGGCCTCTGGTGGGTTGATTTTCCGATTGCCTCAGCATCACATGCTGCAGAGGTTCCGCTTTGTCAGTTTTCCAGCCCCAAGAAGCCCAAACTTAGCATCATTCCGGGTGCTTTCCGTGATCAGCCTCGCTCCTCTCCTCTGATCGGTGCTCAGCTGGGAGGGAGGAGTGTCGAGGATCAGCACCCTGGTATTTTAGGTGGGAGGGAGCAATCCGATTTATGTCCTCCCCAAACAATAAATCCGAACACACCCCCAAGTAACCCTAATTTAATTGACATGAGCATTTCAAAATTTGATCATGAAAATCTGACTAAGATGTACAGTTCTCCTCAATGCCCAGGTATTTTGTGGCACCTCCGTTTGAATCATGCCTCTAAACAATATCTTGAAGCTGCCAAGAAATTCTTACCCGAACTCAAAAATGTGAAATTCTCTGACGATATTACAATCTGTGAGGACTGTCATCAGGCAAACACCATCCGAAAATCACATTCCCAAATTAGACACAGATCCGACAAACGGTTCGCTATCATGTTCTCAGATCTCATGGGGCCTATTAGCCCTGCAAACTTCCGTTCAGGCGATTCCTATATCGTCATTTTTGTATGCAGTTATTCCCGTTATGTATTTGCTTACACTTTGAAAAATAAGAAAGAGGTTCACTTGGCTCTCAGGAAATGTCTTCTGGAAATAGCTTCCATCACAGCTGAAGTCAAAAATGTTTTTACCATTCGTTCTGACAGAGGTCTTGAATTTCAAACTGTAGAGATGAAGAGGTTGCTTTCTGATGAGGGCATAGTTTGGGAGCCGAGTCAACCTTATGTCCCGCAACAAAATGGTTCTGCAGAAAGAGTTAATCAAGAACTCAAACATAAAATCCGAGTAAATTTACACTCAGCCCGAATGCCATTTTCTTTCTGGGGTCATGCGCTTAATTACACCGTGTTTGTATATAATCGCATGCCACATTCTGCTAATCTGTTTGTGAGTCCATTTGAAAAGGTTAAAGGATACAAACCATCTCTCAAATTTATGAAACGTTTTGGGTGTCTGATACATTATGTAGATCCAAATAATAAAACCAAATTTGCTCCAAATGCTAAAAAGGGTTATTTGCTCGAATGTTCCGACACTGGTTATGTGATATTTTCCGAACAGCACAAAACGCTGGTAAACTCATGTGATGTAAAGTGTATAGAAACGATAGTATATGGCGATAGAATTCAAGACTATCCGAGACCCTTAGCTGAAATACTAGACATGGGAGATATCCCTAACCGAATCGATACATCCGAAAAATCAGAAAATGTACTTATGCTTCAGAAAGATCGAGGTGAGTTTCCGGAACCCTCCTCATATAAAGAAGCCATGAACTCACCTGAAAAGGACTTTTGGGAGGGAGCCATCCGGGAAGAACTTGAATCTCTGATTGATATGAATACATGGGAACTTGTACCAAAATCCGATTTACCACCCCACACTAAAGTCATTAAATATAGATGGGTGCATAAAAGAAAACAAGAATCCGATGGGTCTATTCGTTATAAAAGTCGATTGGTAATTAAGGGATTTGCTGATGTTAACGAATACCTCATTTCCGAAATCTTCGCTCCGGTTGCCCGTTTAGGCAACGTACGTTTGTTCCTATCCGTTGTAAATAAATTCGGCCTACATTTGTTTCAATTAGATGTGACTACAGCTTTCTTGCACGGCAGTAGCTAGAATAAGACACCCAACTGTCAAAAGTGACAGGTACCCCTCCCCCCAGTCAGGACTGATCGTCCCCCACGATACCTACTGCACCATCGCAGATGTGCCCCAATCTATAAGGTATGGTACCCCCCATGACCCCCCGCCGACCCCCAAAAAGTTTACCTACTATACCATCAAAATCAAACCTTTGATTCTATCGAATATATTACTTTGACACCACCTATACACCTTGATCATGGGGTAAAGAAAAAACGCCTGGTCCACACATAGTGGAATGCATTTATTAACAAAGTTATATAAGTAAACAAAAGGATACAAATTAAAATAATTAACCAATGTACAGTGGTAGTGGTGATGGGTGGGTCGGGGGAGTCATGTCCAATTGGCGCACAGCTACGAGGGGAGTTGGAGGGTGTAGTCGAGGTGTCATTGTATCCAATGACGAGTGCTACCTCCAACTGGTGGCAGAGTTGGGCGACGGTGTCTTCACCAAACTGACAGTTGTAGTCACTTACGAGGGTGTAATCGGCGAATAATACGGTGATCAGCGTTGAGCAGATGATTTGAAACGTTGGTGGGCCGGTTGACAAGTTACCAAACCCGTCGAGGAGGCAAGTGGGTGGATGACTCATTGCGTCGAATGGTTGCTAATTCATCTCTCAAAAATAAAAACTCAAAAATGCATACGAAAATAATAATTTATTCAGACAAAATAAGTGTGCAAATAACATTCGCTCACATATACATGCTGCATGCATGGTTCAATATTGTTAGCCTACTTACATAGATACATAGGCGAAGAGAGCAGCAGTAAGAAATCAATAAAATGATAGTATCATTATTGGAAACTTCCTTTAAATTAGTGTGCAAATAATATTCGCTCACATATACATGCTGCATGCATGGTTCAATATTGTTAGCTCGCTTACGTAGATACATAGGTGTAGAGAGCAGAAGTAAGAAATCAATAAAATGATAGTATCATCATTGGAAACCCCCTTTAATCTCCTTGGTTATTAACCTTAACAATCCCAGATCCCCAGCGGTATGCCGCCCCGCCAGCCGGGACCTCTCCTACTTATATAGCCTCGCGCTCGCGGGCCCCACCGCGGGACCCCCTCCAGTTCGCAGCAGTTCTTGGTGTCTAGTGTAACCATGCCGCAAACTCACAGGGTGAACTCTACAGGTGATTTCCGACAAAAAATGCCCCCAGACTTTTTTTCTTACTCCACTAAAAATTCCACTTTTTTCACTTTTAAGATTTGTTTTGTCCTCTCAATCTTGTCTCAGTAAAACGAGTCTAACTCCTTCAATTATCATTTAAAATAAAATCTGAGGATACCGTTGAAAAATGCGTTAAATTTCCTATCTAGTTGGTACTAAATGCGAATTTTTCGGTCAGGCCTAAGTGGTGAAAAAAAAGGCGAAACTTGAAATTTGAAGATTTTTAGCAAAAACACCATTTTTTCTTATGTCATCATCTTTGTCATTACGGAGGTCAATCGGCAGGCACTCCTCGGGAAAAACTTGCCCAGAATCTCACCTTTCAACTGACATAAGAAAACCCTATTTTACTCCTCAATTTGACGGAGAAAATAACGTTTAAGTCCTAAAAAACGTAGGTTCTCAGGTGAAAATCAACGATTTCCATTAAACGGCTACTTGCTCCATAAAAGTTAGTTCATTATCGCAACGTCTACTTGCTCCATAAAAGTTAGTTCATTATCGCAACGGCTACTTGCTCCATAAAAGTTAGTTCATTATCGCAATCTTTACACAATTTCACGCTGAATCGAAAGGCCCACGGCCTTTTATCCCGACCTGTGTGCGTGTCGGGGCCTCTTGTCCCGGCCTATCCCCACCAAGAGCAGACTTACGATTCAAAAAAATTATGACTACGATGCGGTTAAGGGTAAAAGGCGGCGTATTCTCAATGACCAGTCTTTCTTGACCGTTTAAAATGATGTCATCCATTCAGACTTCCTCCATCGGGATTCGGCAACATTCTCCAACGGGCAAGGTCTGGGCCGGGTCTGGGATATCGAGGACAACCTGTTTCGTCTGCTCCTTGTACCACTCGTGCAGGGTCATTAATTTGAATTTTGAACAGGCGGGTGTGAACTTTCTGGCGATTGTGCAATGCTTGGCGCATGGCTTCACACGGCTCCCAAACTGGTTGCTTAGCTCCCGGAAATTAGGACACTTTGCGGCTTCCATGTTGAAGATGCGTAAATTTAAATCATATCCAACTATTTTACGTAGAATTCCACATTTTTCAGCACCCTTCATCATCAGCACGGGTCCATGGGATTTATCCAATCCGTCAAAGGCGTATTGCTTCAGTATTTTACTCACGTTGCTGTAGGGCGAATCACCGTCGTAAAATCCGAGCCCGTGTATTCTTCTACAATAGGCTGTTTGTCGATCCGCTCGCACCCGGGGTGGTGCTCTAAAAATGTAATGAGCAATCATTGGTGGTTCATTGGGGATCGCTTCTTGATCAGCGTCCATTATAGACAGTTCTTTTACAAAATACTTCCCGCCAGCTCTCGACATGGTAATGTCGACAATGTACCTAGGTGGATTGGCCATCATGTGCATTCTGCATGTTGAGGTTGCATTTGCATGGTCTTTTATACCTGCAAACCCGCCCCACCACCTCATGTTTTTTTAATTAGTTCGTTTCTCAACTTATCTAGCTCACCCACCCCCTTTTCAACTAGATCCTTTCTCAATTTACTCAACTCTTCCTTCAAATATTGCACGTTGACAGCGTCAGTTTGGTCGGTAGGGGTGGCCAAGTTGATGATTTTCTTGGATTTCGCATCGTAAGCATCTAGTTTCCCCCGATAAAATACAGTATTTGACCAAACGAAGCTCTGTGTTGTAGGATCTTTTGAATCAGGTGCCGCAGTCGAAATATTTATTATTCTACGACCCTTGAAATCCAATTCTGTATCGGATACGTTAAAAAGTAGATATTTCTTTTTCAATTCAGCAGTCATGCTTTCCAGAGTTTGGGGGGGTTTCACAAGTCGGGCCAATTCTTGTTGAACATATCGTTCAACGTACAATGCCAAATTTGAACGACCAAACCGATCGTGTCGTATCTTGAAACTTTGAGTACGTGACATAATTACTTATTCGATATAACCGAGTTGTTTTAATCGTCCAATGACTCGATTAGCGTGGTTTTGCAGCAATAAATTTCCGGCACTTACCCCTGATAAATACAATCGTAGACCTTGTGATAATATGTTCGGGTCTGAGATGTGTTCCACGGGGGGTAGTCCAGTGGAACTGCCCAGTTTGATAAAATGTTCGTTATTTAAACCAACGTCAACCCCTTTTCCACCTTTTGGCGGGTAAATCTTTCTAATTACAGTAGAATATTTGATACCACCGGTACTGTTAATGGGTCGTGTCCTCGAATAACCTCTATATGCAACATTTGATTCACGTACTAAACGTTCGTAATTATCAAAATCATTTTGAGTATAATTTATCGGTTGTTTTAGAAAAATGAGTTCGTACATTCCCTTAGTTGCAGGTACGTCAAGATTACTACCTAGTTGTATAGATTCACGACCGAATTTTATCGGGAGGGATCCGAAGTGAACGGTCCCAGCAGGTGAAATTTTCGGACCGTAGAACCTGTCAAATGAGACCTCTTCACCTACATTACCGCCTGTAAGATGTGCAATATATTTTCGCGCAAATGGTGGAAATTGGGTGAGGAAATCTTTCAACGCCTCTTTCCCTTGGGGAGTACTGGATTGACGTCGAATCTCTTCAGCTCGCGTTTCAGCTTGATTTCTATCACCCGGCGGGGCAATAGGTGTAGAGGCAGTTGCGGGTCTTATCGTACTCCGCTCCATAAATGCTGTGTCGCCTAGGGGGTCACGTACATTTGACGGCGTGCTAGTACTTTGACCCCATGTATTATCCACGTCAGGAATGTCCATTTCTTTTTCCGTGTCATCCACATCTGGTGAAGGGGGTTCGTATTCAAAAGTTTGCTCCGAGTCTAGGAAATTTGGCAGCGATGGTTGCTCTTTCTTAATAACAAGGCCTGGTTTGTTGATGGGAGAAATTTGTCGACGTTTGCTCGGAATTTTCCACTTGGGCTTTATTTTCTGTTTCCGCTTTACCGTGTTTGTCATGTGCACAGTCGTTGATGGGGGGGTTTTGATTAGTTCACGCAATGGTTCGGTGATTGGACTAAACGCGGTTTGATAAAACGATGCGGTCCTGTCAGCATCAGACTGTATTTGACGATATTTGTATTTTAACGCATTTTTAGCTCTTACCAATTCATCCATGGCACCGTCCATGTTGGAAATGATGATAATGACGCAGTTTCATGCCTTTTATAACCCAGTGTAAAATTCGTTCATTCCACGTCTAAATTTACCATTGTTTAAACCGCTGGTTTTATCAATAATCAAACAGCCGTACTTGCGGTAATTCCATGCGTCATTACATAGCTTCACAAATTTTTCAAAAGTCAATTCATGACAGCACTGGTCTCTATATATCAATTGTAAATTTCTACCGTCTTGTCTAAAAACAAATACCATATTTGCTTGATCACGGATTGCCGATTTTGGAATAAACGCATATGCTTGGTACAGCAGAATGACATCAACCAGCAAATGACGGCCTGTCGTGAAATATTTTCGCATCGTGTCTTGAAATTGATTGCCGTATTCGACTGCCATATCATCAAATATTATCAACGAATTTTTTGGGACAGCCCCATTATGTTCCTCCAAATAATTATCAAATTCTGCTTTGGAAGAAAATCGGTTAAATCCAATTTGGGGGAGCTGTGCTAAAATTTTGTTTAAAGTTAGATATTTTTCCTGATCGTGGCTAGTAGAAATTATAATCAAATTTTTAAATCTTATCCCATTTGGTTCCAATAGTAGATGTATCAAGTAATTAGTCTTACCACACCCAGTTGCACCGCTCATAATTATCCGGAGGTGATTAGGAAACAGAGGCCCATGTCGTTTCAAGTCCAGTTTTTCCCTCATACCAAACCCATCATAATTTCGCACTGGTGCGAATGGTGTAGTTTCTAACTGCAATTGGTGTTGCGATTGATCCTCCATCCTTTATGCACTCCAAATACTGAATCAGCGCGTATATATAACGACCCCTACACCCGTCTGTTTGCATCATTTCGATGAAAACCACGAACCGAGGAGGAGGTGGTATAATTAATTACCTTATTGATAAAAACCCATTCAATTTAACCTTACCTACCTACGAGTATTGTGGGCCCGGAAACCCGCTAGATCAACAACTTCGAGACGGTATAAGGCCTACAAATCCATTGGACGCCGCCTGTCAAAACCACGATATTTTATACGCGAAAACTACTAGTTCAGAACTTAGGAAACAAGCGGACGAGCGTTTGTCAGCTGTTGCTTCGAATCGTTTAACAGCGCCAGACGCATCTTTTGCAGAACGGGCTGCAGCATTGTTGGTCAAGGGGGCCATGCAGGCGAAAATGAAAGTCGGCTCGGGATCTCCCAAAACGGGCTTGAAACAGGTCAAGTCCACTCGCCGGCGGCAGAGGGCAAGACCTCGAAAAAGATTACACCACCAAGGTCAATTTCTACCAGTCGCGATTCCAATCCTCGCGGCGGCTTTATCCGCAATTGGGTCGGCGACTCAAATAGCGAAAAATATCAAAAATTGGCAGGGCAAGGGGCAGGAGGGTGGAAAAGCGGTCGGAGGCGGGGCGAGAAGTGCAACCACGCGTTTATCACCCACTACAAACCGAAAGCTCAGCTATGTAGCACGACGCGGGCGAGGTGGGGGGAAAATGCGCGGCAGAGGTGCGAATGGGGGGTACCATACCTTATAGATTGGGGCACATCTGCGATGGTGCAGTAGGTATCGTGGGGGACGATCAGTCCTGACTGGGGGGAGGGGTACCTGTCACTTTTGACAGTTGGGTGTCTTATTCTAGCTACTCACGGCACACTTGAAAAGCCAGTACATATGGAGATTCCATATCCTTGTGGAACTAACCGAGCTTGGGCAGGACCTGAAGGATTCCTATGTGTGCTATCTTAAAAGATCCCTACATGACCTCAAAGTTTCCCCTAATCTCTAGTACAAAAACTCTGCAAATTCTTGACACAACGGTTCATTATCTTCTTTGTACAGATCACCCTTCTGTCTAGATCACTAGGTCTAAATGTCTAGATCCTAAATGTTAGATTAATTATTATTGTCAATTATCACTAATTATTAACAATTTTATCAGTACCTACTGAAAATTATTATAATTTATTGTTAGGTATTGATAATTCGTATTTATTATTAATAATAATAATTATTATTAATTATGATTAATTAATACGATATAATTCTGGGGTTTTTAATACTACGTCGGTAATAATTTTTCTATAAAAGAAGTACCTACCAACAAACATTCGAAATTACCTTCATTTCCGTAGCACGAAACGCACCTCAGAACAACAAACTCGACATCACTTAAGCCATATGATGTTCCAAAGAGCTTGTTAGTATGAAAATGGACCTGTATTTCAACAGTTTGATTCACGATCGGGTTGTGAGGCACAATCTTTGAGCCGTCATTGTGAACGAACGGCTGGTCGTACAAAGCTGCGGATGGTCTTAAAAAATTCTACGGAACAAACTCTATCTTAATATGAAATAAAAAACATACCGTTTGATAGGAATTTTTCGAGATATGGAATTTTCAAAATTTCAAAATTCGTTTTGAACCCCTTCCCCTTGACCTAGGGTTATGAAAAGTTTCGTGGATCATTGTGGGGCTGGTCCAAACCCAGAAACCAAATTTCGTAATTTTAACTCAACGCTAACTGGGCAAAGTGCCTCGGACGGCGGACGGCGGACGGCGTACGGCGGACGGCGTACGGCGGACGGACGGATTTTTTTTTATTCGATTTTCTGAATCTACGTATCTTGAAACGTAAACCAACAAATTTTGAGGGGGGGTTAAAATTTTTTTTTCTTTGGGCGATTCCAATGGTTCATTATCGAAGATAATAAACCAAAATTCAGCTCCGTTCTTCATCGCTTAGGCTTTGAAGCTTATCCGTTTCAGTCTTGTATGTTCAAATTGCATCAGGACTCTATTTTTGTTTTAATGCTCATTTATGTGGACGATTACTTATTGGCTACCAATAACAAACAAAAAGCACTAGAGGTCATTCAGAACTTACAAAAAGAAATTAAAATCAAAAATCTGGGGGAGCCTAAGAAATTTTTGGGTTTTGAAATAATCAGAGATGTGGCCAAAAAGGTGATATTTCTGCATCAGAAATCCGCAATTGAAGCACCTATAGTGAAACTCCGATGGCACCTACCACCTGTACATTGTGAGCTCAGATGAGGGAGACTGAGAACGATGATTCCTGTTCTGAGTTGCTTTCAGAGAAGTGATTGGTTCGCTTTTATATATTTAAAATTGTACTAGACCGGATATTTCGTTCTCTGTCAACTTCATGAGTAGGAAACAGGTAGGGTACACTCTGAACGAATGGAACTCTTTAATGCGAATTCTGCAGTACCTAAAGGGTACAACCGATTATGGTATTTGAATTTCAGGAAAATTCTAGGACCTCATTGCATATTCAGATGCTTCTCTTGGAACCAGTGCTGCCAATGGTCGATCAACTACAGGGTATTTGATTAACTGTTTTGGTGGCCTGGCGATCAGGAAAAACAGTCTCATGTGGCCTTATCAACATGCGAAGCGGAATAATATAATATATTATTATATTATTTATAATATAATAATAATAATTTAATTTAATTAATAATAATTATAATATAATTATATTATTTATATCATTTATAATATATTATTATATTGCCATGTCAGATACCTGTAAAGAACTAACTAATATTCGTAGCTTGTTTGAATTTTTGACAGGCCTAGATTTGCTTCCGACGCTCAGATGCGATTGTGCTCCGGCTATTTACTACGTGCACGAGAACTACAAGAATAATGAGCTTGAAGTTACTTGGGTTCCTACTGATGATCAACTGGCAGATATTTTCACTAAGGCTCTACCTTTGGAAAAATTAGTTTATTTCCGTGAAAAATTTGTATTCCGTTTCTAACAGGCTGTTCTTTCTTCTCAGGTGTGAACGAGTCGTGGGTGTGAGTTCCCATTTGAACTTCGACTACCGATATCTCCGGATCTCCGCAGCATCTCCGGATCTCCGCAGCATCTCCGGATCTCCGCAGCATCTCCGGATCGCCGCTACATCTCCGAATCTACGACGCATCCCTGAATCTTCGACGCATCTCCGAATCTTCGACGCATCTCCAAATCTCCGCCTCATCTCCAAATGCTTCAACTCATCTCAGAACTTCTTCACTTTGAATTTCAAATTTGCGTCATCTCATTCAAATCTCTCTCTGTTAACTGTTTAGTTTAATTCCTTTCAAGAACTGTATTTTCAACTTTTGATGTTGACTTGGTCAGTCATGAAAATTTGTAACCTCTTTGTCATTGGTTTCAAATAATTGATCTGAATTTTGAAATCTTTTTGTCTTTCCTCGAAGAGGAGGGAGTATTGGAAACTAGGTTTCTTCGATGAAAAACCTCTAGGTACATTAGCGCTTCTATCGGAGCATCCAAAAACTATTATTTGAATTCTCTTTTTGTGAGAATAAGATTTTCTCTCTTCTGGCTCCTTCAGAGCAATATATTACCTGATAAACTCGTAAATATTTTATACAATAATAATATACTATATTACATCCGTTATTGTGATATAGAGAGTAACAAAACATCTGAAACATGAGATTATGATAGCATTGGGACTTTTGATACGTTGGTATTACTGCCTTGACTTGCTCTGATCTGTGCCACTCACTTCACTTGTTCTTCTGTGCTCAAACCTACTGGTTGTGTTCATTCAGAATATATTTTTCAATCTCTACTCTGATCTCTTTTTCAATCTTCAATCCGAATCTTTCCTTTACATAGTGTTATTGAAGACGCCGTAAGTGTATATATATATATATATATATACTGCTGTTGACTACTGCTGTGGGTAAGTCTAACTATTTGATTCATACAATTCTCGTCACATTTAGATCCACTCACGCCTAACACCTTTTGAAATAGTTCTTAGAGTATAAACAATTATTTACACAATCACGCTCATACCGCAGCTTGTCGGCCACGCACTCCGCAGTGGTTAACGTAATATGGTTAGTATAGGTAAATCGAGAGCTATCCAACGAGTGGTGAACGATTTTTGTACGATGATAACTGGCGAAGTCAAAGTTCCGTAGCAACGAATCGGTTGTACGTGAAAATCATTAGAAATTTTTCATAACGCTTTCTTCCTCACACCGTAATGTCACACTTTTTGAGTTATGTGCCATAGTAAAGACATACAATTTTTATAAAAATTGGAATTAAAACTGTGCTCTACATTTTGACATTTAATGTCAAAATGTAAAGCACAGTTTTAATTTCAAGAAAAATATTGTCAAGTACTAGAGAAATACTTTGCATGATTCATTTCACTCTAGCTGTGTACTATTAATAAATCACATTACGAAATAAATAAAATCACAAGATAAATGTTTAATTAAAATCACAAGTCTGTAACTTATTATTGCAAACTGAACAAAATCACTTGGAAGAACTTGGCAATCAATACAGGGTTTAATTTATCTGTAATATCTTTCACAAAACACAGCTGAGAATCTTCTACTTTGGCCTTAAAAGTAGTGGCCAAGTAGAGTGGTTCTAGTTCTATGTTTCTAAATATCTTTCACAAAACACAGCTGAGAATCTTCTACTTTGGCCTTGAAAGTAGTGGCCAAGTAGAGTGGTTCTATGTTTCTAAACATCGTTGTTTTTTGCTGCCTCCTTTATGCTTACTCGACTTCTTACGTCTTGAATAGCCTTAGCCATTCGGTCCTCTGTGTACTGGAGGAGTCGTCTTCTCTTCCTATTGGGATTGCATGTTTTCTTCGGTTTTTTGGGAGCCTTCTTCGTCTTCTTCTTCGTTGACGAGCCCGCCATTTCTTAAATTTCTGCCATGAAAAGAAAATACAAAGTTAATAAAATTCCATCCTCTAAACCTTGAGACCATTCTGTGAACTTAGTTGGTATATTTTCGAAGAAAATACAGCTAGTGTCGACTACTGATGCACAGCAATTCTGAAAATTTTCAGAAGTCGACACCCTCTGTCGACTAATAAATATGAGCCGAAATTTATGTCAGTAGTCGACACCCTCCCCTAACCAATCAAAACATCACTGGATACGCAAATGAACTGAATAAATGTTGCCTAGAAGCAATAAACGACACAGAAATTTAAAAGATATTATTAAATGTCAGGTAATAAGAGTGAAATACACTTACATTTCTGGTCCGTCCTTAGCCAAAACGCCAACAATCAGCATAGAAACGTGGTCAAACGAACGATAGCAGCTTTGAGCGCTCTGGCGTCCTTTAAACCCGCGTGTTTCTAAGGCAACCTTATCTCTCTACACTGAGATAAATAATATCTATCTCAGTGTAGAGAGATAAGGTTATACTATATTATAGTATAATAGTATAATAGGAAGCAACAACTAAAAACGTCAAACCATGTCTTTATCCTTAGCTTTTGCCCACTTTTGAAGAGGGTGTCGACTATTAGTGCAGTGTCGACTCCTGACGCATTACCTTAAATCGAGAGGTTTCCAACGAATGGTGGACGGTGTTTGTCCGATGACAAATGACGAAGTACTATTCCCCTAGCAACGACTCGGTTGTACGCGGAAATCATCAGAAACTCATTTGGGACAATTTTCGTAGTCAATTTTCGTATCGGTTTTTCAGTTATGTGCCATATGAAAGACATGAAAATGTGAAAAAAAGAGAATACCTCAAGCGCGAGTACGGGCGTCCTGCTGTGGCCAGCGGGTATGCGAGGGTTAAATTTAAATTGTGGGTGAATGTGGAGGAAGGTGAGGAAGAGGAGAGCGAGCAGGTGTGGGTGGTTGATGAAGGGGAGGGGGAGTTGTCTCATTATCCTTATGCTCTCTCTCTCTCCACCCCTCGACACAACTGCTTAAATTTAAATTGTGGGGGAATGTGAAGGAAGGTGAGGAAGAGGAATGCGAGCAGGTGTGGGTGGTTGATGAGGGGGGGGGGGGGGATTCCCGACGTAGGTAGGTAGAATTACAAACCCCAGAATGATAATATCATTCCTGGGTTTGTAAGTATCAGTACATTCTATTTGTAATTAAGATACGAGGGTGGATCAAATATAAACAAGACTCTGACCTCTGAGCTCCGACGGTTGACAGAAGCGGGCCGTCACTTCGAGCTTGTTTGAACAGGTTCATTAGAAGGTGGATGAGGGGGGCGTCTCCCCCTTTACAACCTTTCATGAGTAGTTATCGCGATGTCTGAACAAAAGGTGCCCGTTTCCATTGAGCAACGAATTATCATAAAATTTCTTACCCGTGAAAGAGTCAAACCTTCGGAAATTTTTCAAAGGTTGACTGCCCAGCTCGGGGACCAAACTCTCTCTAGGACCCGTGTGTTTGCCTGGCACAAAGAGTTTCAGGAGGGAAGAGAACGAGTAGAGAATGAGGAACACGATCGTCGTCCCCGGAGCAGCATTACGGATGAGAACATTCAAGCGGTTCGTGACATTCTTGAAGATGATCGACGTGTGACTGTCTCCGAAATCGCTGAGCAGGTAGGGGTAAGTTATGGGAGCTGCCAAACGATCATTACAGAGCACCTAGGATTCCATAAAGTGTGTGCCAGAAGGGTCCCTCGCCTTTTGACTGCAGATCTTCTGACGTTTGGAGGTCTGTCAGAGGCTTTTTGCAAGGTTTGAGAAAGAAGGGGAAGCATTTTTGGCTAGCATCGTCACCTGCGACGAAACATGGGTCCATCATTACACACCCGAATCGAAGCAAGCCAGTATGGAGTGGCGGAGGAAGGGGGAGACAGCCCCAGTGAAAGCAAAAACTCGACTGTCTGCTGGCAAGGTCCTTGCAACTGTTTTTTTCGACTATCGAGGCGTTTTGCTCATTGATTTTTTGCATGAGCGAAGAACAATCAATGCCGCCTACTATTGTGAGCTGCTGACTCAGGTGAGGGCTGCATATCGCAGCAAAAGACGGAATCAACCAATTCGTGACGTCATCCTCCTCCACGACAATGCAAGGCCCCATACTGCAGCTCTAACTGTTCAAAAATTGGAAGAAATGCATTGGACTCCACTTGATCATCCTCCCTACAGCCCTGACCTATCGCCCTGTGATTTTCACTTGTTTGGGCCACTTAAAGAAGCCCTAGGCGGACAGCGATTCGATGATGATGAGGGGGTCGAGGGGTTCGTGCGCAATTGGCTTCAGACGCAACCTTCATCGTTTTTTGATGCTGGGATTAAAAAACTTCCTATTCGCTATATACCCGCTTTTTCGCTATATACCCGCTTTTTATTTTCTAACAAATAAAATTTAAAAAACTCGGCGCTTCGCGCCTCGCCAGGGGGGCAAGCCCCCCTGGACCCCCCAGATGCTTACCGTTTGGAGCCTGCGACTAAAAATCGAGAAACATGGAACATGCTTTAGCTATGTCTTCTTTCTCTGTTTGTTTGCTTGCACAACTATAAAGGTTTATAGCACTTATGATTACTCACTACTTCTCAACTCACTATTTCTCACTACTTCTTATAGTTGTCATGACGGCAATGGATACGATGTATGTTTTCTAATTAGCTTCCCTGGTAATGAAGCTTCGACCCTCGCACATAAGATTGTTTACTAACCATTTATAACATCGCATTGTTGGATTAATATCTCGTAGATAAATATAAAACTGCGACATAAATGCGTGATAAATCGAGAGCTTTCCAACGAATGGAGAACGATTTTTGTCCGATGAAAACTAAAGAAGTTTCATTTCCCTAGAAACGACTCGGTTGTACGTGAAAATCATTAAAAAATTTCGTCACCCATTTTTCGTGACACATTCCGCGTGACATTTTTCGGCTAGTTAGTCCAAGGCTAAAGCATGTTCCATGCTAAAAATAAAGTCCCGTTTATATTTGATCCACCCTCGTAATAAACCGGTGTGTCAAGAATTTGCAGTTACAGTTGAGTTTTTTGTAATAGTTACAGCAACTATCCTGGAGTGCATTGGTGTGCTGTGTAACATGGAACTTGGACTCTACTACGCCAACTTGTACCGAATGGGATAGATGGATACCCGTACCTTCCAGCATGTAGGAGAAAATGTGCACCATACGTTCTGTGGATGCACGAAATAGGATTGGATGCAACACTGGGCATAACGTCTCCCAATATGACACCAGAGGGTGTAGGTGCCAAGATGTTGCAGTGTGCAAAACTCGATTTTGGAGGCATATTAAAAACGGAACCGTCTTCCCAATTACGAACGTAAACGTAGAGTACTTACGAGAGAGTAGGTACTCAAAGAGTGTGTTATCCAAGAAGGAACTCAGAGGGTCATGGAAATTCCATTTAATCGGAAGTTTACTTTTCGACAATTGAGTTGTAGGGAATTTTTTAGGATTTGTCGATCATGAAATCATCATTTGCATCATGAAAAAAAATCCACAGTCGTGCAGCATGGCTATAAGAGCGATTTTCGAAGAAATAATTGGTTTTATGTAAAATGTCTCCATTAAAGAACATGATGTCCATGAAGAACATCTCATGTGCTCCAGTTTGAGAGCGGAATATCTGAATTATAGCAATTCTGACTTAACCATCTTATGCAGCGTGTAGATACCTTTAAAATGACCTTTAACTTGACAGACCGTTTCATTTTTGGAATTTATGGGTGACCCCCCCCCCCTCCACCCAAAACCCCCCTTAGCTTTTGGAAATTTCAACTCTAAACACGACGCCTCATGACCACGAGGCTTAATACTAATAAATAGATAAAAATTATTAATAAGTAACAATAATTAATCTAACATTTAGTGATCTAGACAGAAGGGTGATCTGCACAAAGATGATAATAAATTATTGTGTCAAGAATTTGCAGAGTTTTTACATTTCCAAGTAATAGACGCTCGGCTGATCAACTAAAGTTTGTAGGTAACTTCGGATGTACGCTCATTCGTCATGCTGCGGGACCAGAACTTTATTCCATATTTCCGTGGCTGCACATAAAAAGCTGTTACGACCCATTGGTCTGAACCTTCAAAAAGAACAGATAACGAGGGGGATTGTGAGCAATATGGAACTGTACGAACTTCCCGCACATTTTCTGCTTCTCCTAAAAACTCGACACATAAAAAATACTGAATAGGTTCGGAGAGGAAACAAGTGTGACGGCCTTAAAAGTGCTTTGTCCCGAAACGCCATTGAATGGCTATAAAAATGACTGCGACGGACGCGCGTTCCAACTTTGCGAAGTACGTCCATGGGAGGCAGACGGCCAAAAATATGAGCTATACAACGGGGACAGGGGCCTCGGACGCTTATGAATCATTCAACCCCCTTGATACGGAGAGGTTGGAGAAGAGACAAAAGCAATCGTATTTATGCCTACGGGGAGGGATTAACGTTAAACGTCAAGGCTCCTATCTACTCTTGCGGACTAATGGATTGTGGAAATGATTGATGGAGGGAGACGGAGATTCAAGGATTCCTAATCGACGAAGAATTGTGTGGATGTATGTGCTCTGAAAGCAGTGAGTCGACAACCCACCAAATTCCAGAGTAACGCTGAGAAACAACGCATTATATGAGTATACCGCTATACACACCTCTGAATATCGGTATCGATAAATTTCCTCATATTAGTACCTACCAAGACGACTGGACGAGCGAATCCGACACTTCGTCAATTACCATCAAGACGCACCCAAGACCAATAGGGAGTCCAAGATTGACGTGAATCGATTTCACAAAGTATTCCAAGTAAATACCATCGATATGTATACACACGAATACCGACCATAGGTAGGTATGTGTATACATAACGATGCCGAATACCTGTTCCTAGAAGTACAACTCTGCAAATTCTTGACACAACAGTTTATCATCTTTGTGTAGATCACTCTTCTGTCTAGATCACCAAACGTTAAATTAATTATTATTATGAATTATCATTGATTATTAATAATTTCATCAAGTGGTGAAAATTATTATTGATTGTTGTTAATTAGTTATTAATAATTTTATTAATTATGATTGATTAACTGGATATCTGAAACCATGTGCTGTTCGAATCAGTTGGGCCAGTTTGAACATTGAACCGCCGCTGCGGCATCACGATTCGCCATCATGTTGACGACTTTTAACCTGCAAGAACCTTGTGCCATCATTGTGAACGAACGGCTGATCATACAAACCTCCGGTTGGTCATGAAAAATTCTAAAAAATAAAATCTATCTAAATATGAACTAAAAAATATATATGTACCGTTCTATTTGAATTTTAAGAGGTATGAAACATTCAAAATTTCAAAATTCGTTTTGAACCTCTTCCCGTTGACCTAGGGTTATGGAAGTTTCGAGGATCATTGTGAGGCTGGTCCGAACCGACCCATACCTATTATATTATAATACCTTAAAGGCATTTAGTTCACAAAGAGTGCTGAAAGGTGGAAACAATCAAATATTGTCAACATGCACGTCGCGTCAATTTTCATTTAGTCGAGGAGCCTTGTACAAGAAACGGGGTGTGCTGGAATCAATTCCAAAGTTAATGAACATTTGAGGGTTTGTTTGGAGATTAAGTTTGAGGTGTGTTTGCTGGGATTTCGAATACGAGGACCTTGAGCTCTCTACAGTGGGGCACAAAACTGCGAAAGTTTCGTACTTTGTCCAGTTTTCTCGTATAACTCGGAAATCACACATCCTACCAAAACGGTAAGTAACTCGTTTGTTTTTAATAAGCAACAAATTCCGCGTCGGATGGCTCTTCAAACATTGAAATCGGTCCAGCGGTTCAGCAGCAGTCGTCCGTTGAAGACAGGCGATTTTGACCAGCTTCCCGTAGAAATGGTCGAGAATGACTGCTCCGATTGAAAAACGTCATAGTGCCGAGGTTGTGGGAAATTGGATTCTGTATCGGATGCATTTTGAAATTGGAAATTCGCTGGTGGAAATTATAAATTATGACCGAGGTCAGTAGGTACAAGACAAAATCCCAGGATTATAAAAAAAAATTAAATAACTTATAAATCATCTATCATTCATCCAAATGTTTCCCACATCATTTTTACAAATAATCGCTTATCACTGAGCTAGTTACCAACTCCCCCTTCATTCTGAAATGACCACGTGATCACCTTTTCGAACAATGTTTTAATGCATTACTGGCGATATGTACAGAAGATAATAAACCATTAATATTTTGATTGGTTGATTCCTTCTGGTGCCTTACTGAAAATAAATTGAGTTTCTGAGGTGACCCTTGGCCTAATAATGAGTATGTTTTCATTGACGCGGATTCTGTCGTTTCTGTTCCCGAATTATGTTCATACGAATCTAATATACAAAAGAGATTTCGGTCTAATTTGTTTTCCCCCGACTTCATACGCTCATTAGCACCTATTCAGCATTTAAATAACCGCCAAGTGGGTAATTATACTAACTAAAAACCCCCCCTAGTAATTATATAAATGTATTTAAAGATGGATCAAGTGTGGAACTAAGCATCAATTTTCTGTTCACGGTTTTCACCAGCCAGAGAACCGTCTCGGTAGAATGAAATCTTCACACAACTCAACGCTTATACCACCAGAACAAGTGTCCTCTATTTTTATTTATTTATTTTTTCATATTTATTTAAGAATGATTTATTTGTGCTGTTCTGATTTGTTGTGCGGTTTTACTCATATTTATGTTATGAAATTGTGTACTTATAAGTACAAGCGTACAACAAATCAGAACAGCACAAATAAATCATTCTTACATAAATTGAAATAAACTAAAATTGACGAAAATTTGTTCCCCAATATGGGCTAATTGTCCGTGTTAGGGGAAGAGCAAAATCTCTGACTTCACTCAGCCATTGGGTACCAATATCCTTTACTTTCGTCCGTTCGCGCTAGCGGCAGATTTGAAAAGTACAGGTCAAATTATCTCCTGAGCGCAATGATCGACTCGAAATGGGAATATATTCCCTAGTTGGGGATTGCTCCGCAAGATGACAGGGTCAGGTATCACGTCACTCACACGTGGGTTCCGCAGTAGCCCTCCGAACGTCAACAAGTCGAAAATCTGCGGCAAATCGCCATACGCGAGCGGAAGAGTAAATTATTTTTCAAATTTTTTATGTCAGCCAAATGTAAGTAAATTTTCACTATTCCCAGCATGTGTATTGTGGTATTCAGCAGATATTAGTATTTAATAACTGCCAATGCGTGTTGATATGTTTGCGGGGGCTGTTTCTGTAGTTCACCGTCTTCTTACTAGCTTACATTTCTGCGTTAATGTTTTCCTATTGGAAGATTCTATCTGTCGCAGAACTAACTAAGAGTTGCGAATCCTTGGGGAATTAGAGAAGGAAGAAGAAGAGGAGGGGGAACGAGTAGCCTTCGACCACGAACCTCAAGAAATTGAAGAGGGGGGTTGACGTTTAACAATAACTACTTCTTTCTACTTGTTCAACAAACTGACTTTTATGTATTGAAATTTCTTATCTAAGTGATTTATAATGTTATTTATATTTGGTAATTCTAGTATTAAGCCACAAACAGATTGTACAAACTTGTACCTTGTGTTTTTGGCTCAAGAGTTTATTATATGAGAGGCTGATCTAGTTTTATATCTATCCTATTATGGAGACTAGTCGAGTTGTTGATGGTTGTACCCTATTTTACTGTATGTTGACAAACCAATGTTTCCAATTATAACTATGCTACCTATCAATAATTTATCGACTATAAAGACTGTCGAAAAATCTTGACTAGTATAATTCTAGTCAAAACGGAGATTAAAGTACTGATTTGTGCTCTATGAACAGGAAATTATCTGTATATTGGTATTGAACTTTAGCTATTATATTGGTATTAAAGTTTTTTTTAGCTTAGTTTATTTTATTTTTCATCTTTGATCCACGCCATACTTTAAGCTAGAAAATATCATTGCAACTTATTACCAACTTTTGGATTGGAGCACTCAATTAACCCTTTCCTAGTTTCTCTCGGTAGTGCATTAAGTAATGGAAATGGTTTTAAACGGTATTTTCGATTGACGAACGACTGAATCTCAAAAGTTGGTCCGTTTGGTGCAGTATCAAAGAGTTTACGTAATGAATAAGGACAAAGGATTTTCGGAGCTCATCGATTTAGCGTAGTCCTGTACAGGGCTGTGCTCATGGTGACACGTTATAAGGTAGAAGGACCAACAACTAGTTTTCGTAAGGATTAAATTTTGCCTTTTTTATGGAGAAAAAAAAGGTCCATAACATATTTCCCTATCATCAAGGGTAGTTGATGTTTGATATATTTTCATTTTCTAGTATTGCTACTCTTCCAAATAACAAACGGTTTGATATTCCTACCTGGTGGATGAGGTCATTTCGAACCAGAATAGTCTCGATGTTGGTACCAATACAATCCACACAGTGCTCTTGCAGGAAACCGATGCCACTCACGAATAATTTATAAAACCCACCAAAATAATGAAAATGACGAAAAATAAATATTCTTTTTACAGGGAATTTCTGCGGGGAGTTTGAATTAATACAATTAAATTAGACATGATATTTTAATTGTTTTCTTAAGAAAAATAATATTGAAGTACGAAGTTGGACGCGGGAAAGTGCAGTTGACCGCTCTCCGGGAAAGCCACCGACGTACTGGAGCTGAGGCGGCTTCACCCGCTTCCCGCTCTCGAGAAAGTGCAACCCCTGGCGGCGGACGTTTTAATTATAATCAGGAAAGCGGGATGGGACACCTTCGAAACCCCTTTGAACTCGGGCCCAATGGAGAAAACGATCGATTCAACAAGCAAAACTCACTCGGTATGATTTGAGGGTGGTATCAATACGTTTATACGAGTATGGAGAGGATAAATTAGGGTACGCATAACAAGTAAATCAACCGATTCAGGTGAATCTGACTAAAATGAAAATAGGAATAGGAGTAGGTACATACTTTCCACACTTTGATTGATTGTAACTATCCCAATTACGCTTATAACGTCCATTGCTCTCCCTATCAGCTGAACGCTTTTCAAGGGAGGAATCCAGAGAATGCGTTCGTTCTAGCCCTTCCTTAATATTCCTTTCCCGATATTAAAAGGGATACTAATCAATTATGAACGGTCGGTCAATAAAGATGCCCGCCATGCTCATATAGGGCCATAAATATACGCATTATATTTTATACGAAGCAATTTCTTGTCATAATATCAAGCAATAATTCCAGGGAATCTACAAAATTGTCGAGCCTCATAAAACAATATACATACGTGTTTGGCAGTTCGATCGACACGGCTCAGCCCGAGGACGTGACGAAACTTTATGATTTATATGTTTAAATTAAAACACAAAAACACTTGGGGATTATTGCAAATATTTCCAAAATATTTCGCAATCTCCAGTTTATCTTCACCTGAGGAAAAGGTCCAGCAAGTAGGCTTTTGACTTGAGGACTCTCCCAAGTTTCCTGGTTGTCGATCACCTTCCTGATCGCGTTGGTGATTTATTCCCCTCTTCTTCCAGGATCTCCCTTTCTCTCGTCAACCTGGTACAGTGGAAAAACGTGTATTCGGCATCGTCATCAAATTTTGCTGCATTGTAGTACCAGCACTTCGAGGAGTCTGAATCTCAATTGATTAAATATTTTTCCTCAGGTGAAGATAAACTGGAGATTGCGAGAAGACATTAGGTAAGTCCGGATGCCAGGAACCAATCAGGCAGTCTATATCCTGCCATCTGGCCATTGTTAGCTCTCTTTCGTCTCTTTCCACTCGTACATCCGATTCCAATCTGCAGCCAGCAGCTGTATGGCTCCTTTACGCCACACAGCCATCATGCCGTTAAGACATTGAGTTACTCGTTGGGTCTTCGAGGTGGTCATCCCTGGTTATTAAACGCGGATTCTTCCACTAATGCTGAGATCGTTGGTCGACTACCCTCTGGTGTCACATAACCTGCGTAAGAAATCAACCAACTTGTAACTGAAAATCCTTTTATCCAGCGCAATATCATGATGATAGTAGTAACTCTACACACAACAACGAAAATTCGCATAATACTCGAACCCCAACGCACCACAAATGGAATTTCGATTAAATTTTCTACTCTGAAGTTGATGCAGTGACATCAGCTGAAATCCCTAATGTACAAGTAGATCCTGGATTGCATGAGGTAGTTATCAAAAACATGATACATGGACCCTGTGGAACTCTTAATCAAAATTCACCGTGTATGATGGATGGTAAATGTTCAAAACGATATCCACGGACATTAATATCGGAAACAATTACTGGTAATGACGGTTATGCATTGTATCGTCGCCGATCTACAGCAGACAATGGAAAATCAACAATTGTCAAATTAAATCAACAAGATATTGAAATAGATAATAGTTGGATTGTTCCATATTCACCCATTTTATCAAAGACATTCAAAGCACACATCAACGTTGAATCTTGCCATTCAGTGAAATCTATTAAATAAATTTGCAAATATGCAACCAAAGGGAGTGATATGGCTGTGATTGGAATTGGTGCAGAGAATTCCAATGATGAAGTTAATGCTGCGCTCTACTGGGCTGCTCGAGAGCGCATGGCACAATTGCCGTAACCGCGCCGTGGCATAGTAAAAAAAAAAAAAAAAAAAAAAAATGAAGTTACCAAAATACCAAATGGGTCGCTATGTTAGTAGTAATGAAGCAGTTTGGCGAATATTTTCTTTTCCAATTCATGAGAGACACCCTTCTGTTGTTCACTTAGCTGTACATTTAGAAAATGAACAAAGAGTGTATTTTACAGCACAGGAAGCAGCACAAAGAGCTGCTCAGCCACCATCTACTACATTAACCAGTTTTTTTGAGACATGCCAAAATGATGATTTTGCACAAACATTGCTATATTCTGAAATGCCAAAATATTATACCTGGAATCAATCCACAAGGAGATTTATACGACGGAAACAAGGAACCCAGATGTATATTCCACCGATGCGATTGGTCGAATTTATTCAGTACATCCAAGCAATGATGAATGTTTTTATTTACGACTGCTATTAGTCAATGTACGTGGCCCAACATCATTCCAAGATTTACGGACTGTTGATGGTGAATTGTGTGGATCCTACAGAGAAGCCAGTCAACGTTTGCAATTGCTACAAAATGACGCTCATCGGGATCAAACTCTCAATGATGCTGTAATATCATCACACGCTCATCAAATACGAACATTGTTTTCTATAGTCATTTCTACATGCTTCCCATCAAACCCAATTGATTTGTGGATCAAGTATAAATATTATATGTGTGATGATATTTTGTAGGTATCAAATACGGAATAGAATGGGAAATCCAAATATACAAATTAGTGAAGAAATTTACAATGAAGCATTGATTTCAATTGAGGACATGTGCTTGATGATGTCAAACAAACTATTAATTCAATTAGGCCTGACCGCGCCCAAACGTCCAATGCATGATGCTTTTAACCAAGAGTTGCATCGAGAAAAATTGTATGATCTCAACACTTTGAAAGAATTAATTCAAACAAATCTTCCACTGTTGAATGAACAACAGAATTATGTATTTGATACTATCATGAAAGTAATAAATGATGAAACTGGAGGGATTTACTTCTTAGATGCACCTGGTGGTACAGGAAAAAACATTTAATTATTTTTTATTCACAACGCCTTATCACCAGGGTGACGGTTCTGTTCAGGAGATTTTTTAGCCACGGCTATAAAATACGTAGGAACAAAAACTGCCACATTACAAATCTTTATGACAGGACGAAGTCTGTCGGGTCCGCTAGTCAAATATATTTCTGAAAAAGTCCGGCTTTGATCTGAAAAGATGATGCTGATTGAACTCTTTGGAAATGGATTGGTCCGTCTAGGGTTTTTTGCGATAACCCTTCGCAAGCAATAGTGTCGGAACTCATGAGTAATTTACTGGGCCGATCTAAACTCCCGGTGGATCTCTCGAGAGAAGAGTCTTCGGGAGCGGTTGTAACGCGCTCTCTGCCTTGATGGCCCTTTACGTCAAACCCGAGAGCGTAAACAGTGCATAATGAATTGCTCTTTAGTTCACAACCTCCCATCGGGAAGTCTGCTAAGTCGGCTGTCGGAGCTTTAGTCGTGGACTCGCCTGATCCTAGTCGACTTACCTGGAATGAGTTTAGTCACGCTGCCCTTGAAACCTGAGTTATTTCAAAGCTGAATATGAATAAAACCTTCATTTTCTGTATAACGAGTATACCGTCGGATTAGATCAAAGTTCTGTGAATTTCCTGTATGAAATTTCAGGGAGATTCTCGTTATACCCCAAGATCATAATTATACCGGTACACCAAAGGAGAGTGTGAGGAAAGCAGTATAAATAACTTATACCTGTATGTAGCGGAGAACTCACTTTAGTGAGTTAAAGGCCGAATTACACCTTCGTTCTGGCTATCGGAGATATTGTTCTACAATAACCGCCAATAAAGGGGATCCCATCCACTTTGAGCTTCTGCTTATTTGGTTCGTCGACAACCCTTTTAACACGAATGCAATTCCGTTTGTGTAGCTCGTTGCCTTTGACGTCGGTTCGACTCACTAACTAGCGTCACTGCTGCCCTCTGTGATCTTGCGTTGGAAACCATCTCATTATTCGATAGGCAACAGACGCGTTTCAAGCTCGCGTGATGTGAATATCCGCGTGCACCGCCCCCGCAACACCTGTCTCTTCTTTCGCCCTGAACTCAGTTTGTATTCTGAGTTGCTACGAGTACATGCATTATTATCATTCAATTTGCAAGCCGCGGCCGTCGAGGTCTTTTTGTTTTCCCACCCCGCGAAAAGGTGAATTCGTCTTACGTATGCATTGCGAGGCGACGTTTCATCTCCAGAGGTGTGAACCTTGAAATACACACCTCAAGAAGAGAATAATATTACACAATAGAGAATTATTATTATTACACAATATTATTGTGTAAGTAAATGACTCCGTGTAACTCAGTTGTTTTTGGTTCATTATCTTTGATACCGAATGAACCATTGGACTCGACCAAAGAAAAACATTTTTTTACCCCTCTCAAAATTTGTTGGTTTACGTTCCGAGATACTTAGATTCAGAAATTCGAATTAAAAAAAAATTAAAAAACATGTCCATCCGCCGCACAGTGGTCCGAATTACGAATCTAGCGGATCAAAAATAAAAATTTTGACCCCTTTAAATCCGAATAAAAGGTATTATGAATATGTGGTAACAAGTTCCTAATAGCAGAGGAGAAGAGCATAGAAGGGAGGGGATGTAAACAAAGTGCCTGAGCTAGATGTAAACAGACAGGTAATGAGGATCGCTTCCATTCCAGTTGTTTCAGTGTTTCCTTCACGTGTAGATACAGTCGTTATATCCACAGGGAGGTCCTTAACTAGTGGATATGAATTTTAATTATTTATTTTGAGGGGATTTGAAAAAAAACTGAAAACCTCGTGTTTCCTATTCTGCATTCAACTGTGATCTGTGCTATTGGTTTATTATCTTCGATAATGAACCATTGGAATCGCCCAAAGAAAAAATTTTTTTAACCCCCCCTCAAAATTTGTTGGTTTACGTTTCAAGATACGTAGATTCAGAAAATCGAATAAAAAAACTCTGCAAATTCTTGACACAACGGTTTATTATCTTCCTTGTGCAGATCACCCTTCTGTCTATACCAGACTGTATTGCAAATCGGCACCATACCATATTCTCACCGTACTCATACCATACCATACGAATTTCTTTCCTATCATACCATACTGTATTATACCAAATCATACATACAATATTATACCATACCATACTCATACCATGTCATACAAACCGAGTGAATATTGAAATGTCATCCATTTCTGAACTATATTTAAAATTTCAAGTATCTAGCTCATCATCAAAATATAATTTGTTTAAACAAATAGGTATTATTTAAACAATTTTACAGACAAGAAACCGAGTGAATATTGCATTGTGATCCAGTTCTGACCTATTTTTAAAATTTCAAGTCAATAGCTCATCATCAAAATTTAATTTGTATTATTACAAAAAGGTATTATTTAAAAAATTTTACAGATGAGAAACCGAGTGAATATTGTAATGTGGTCTATCCCCGACTCACGGTTAAAATTTCTAGACTGTAGTTTACCTGGAAGATGAAAAAAGGTAGTTTTATTCTGGGCGTCTGAAGGTTGGGTCACATAACGGCCGTTTTCGACGCGAAAGTTTTGTGTTTTTCCTAAACCTTTGCGCGCTCACTGTGAACGAACGGCTGGTCGCAAAAAACTCCAATTGGTCTTAAAACATTCGTAATTTTTCAGGTCATTCAAAAGTGAACTAAAAATTACACCGTTTCATGAGAATTTTTAGAGATATGACATTGTCGAAATTTCAAAGTTCGTTTTGAACCCCTTCCCCTTGACTTAGGGTTATGAAAAGTTTCGAGGATCATTGTGGGGCTGGTCCAAACCCAGAAACAAAATTTAGTAATTTTAGCTCAACGCTAACAGGGCAAAGTGGCACGGACGGCGGACGGCGTACGGCGTACGGGGGACGGCGTACGGGTGACGGACGGATTTTGGTTTATTATCTTCGATAATGAACCATTGGAATCGCCCAAAGAAAAAAAAATTTTAACCCCCCCTCAAAATTTGTTGGTTTACGTTTCAAGATACGTAGATTCAGAAAATCGAATAAAAAAAAATCCGTCCGTCCGCCGTACGCCGTACGCCGTCCGCCGTCCGCGCCACTTTGCCCAGTTAGCGTTGAGTTAAAATTACGAAATTTTTTTTATAGGTTTCGACCAACCCCACAATGGTCCTCGAAACTTTTCATAACCCTAGGTCAAGGGGAAGGGGTTCAAAACGAATTTTGAAAATTTGAAAATCTCATATCTCGAAAAATTCATATAGAACGGTATGTTTTTTATTTCATATTTAGATAGAGTTTGTTCCGTAGAATTTTTTAAGACCATCCGCAGCTTCGTACGACCAGCCGTTCGTTCACAATGAGGGCTCAAAGATTGTGCCTCACAACACGATCGTGTATCAAACTGTTGAAATACAGGTCCATTTTCATACTAACAAGCTCTTTGGAACATCATATGGCTTAAGTGATGTCGAGTTTGTTGTTCTGAGGTGCGTTTCGTGCTACGGAAATGAAGGTAATTTCGAATGTTTGTTGGTAGGTACTTCTTTTATAGAAAAATTATTACCGACGTAGTATTAAAAACCCCAGATTATATCGTATTAATTAATCATAATTAATAATAATTATTATTAATAATAAATACGAATTATTAATACCTAACAATAAATTATAATAATTTTCACTAGGTACCTACTTGATAAAATTGTTAATAATTAGTGATAATTGATAATAATAATTAATCTAACATTTAGGATCTAGACATTTAGACCTAGTGATCTAGACAGAAGGGTGATCTGTACAAAGAAGATAATGAACCGTTGTGTCAAGAATTTGCAGAGTTTTGGTTTATTATCTTCGATAATGAACCATTGGAATCGCCCAAAGAAAAAAAAATTTTAACCCCCCCTCAAAATTTGTTGGTTTACGTTTCAAGATACGTAGATTCAGAAAATCGAATAAAAAAAAATCCGTCCGTCCGCCGTACGCCGTACGCCGTACGCCGTACGCCGTACGCCGTCGCCGTCCGCCGTCCGCCGTCCGAGGCACTTTGCCCAGTTAGCGTTGAGTTAAAATTACGAAATTTGGTTTCTGGGTTTGGACCAGCCCCACAATGATCCACGAAACTTTTCATAACCCTAGGTCAAGGGGAAGGGGTTCAAAACGAATTTTGAAATTTTGAAAATTCCATATCTCGAAAAATTCCCATCAAACCTTATGTTTTTTATTTCATATTTAGATAGAGTTTGTTCCGTAGAATTTTTTAAGACCATCCGCGAATTTGTACGACCAGCCGTTCGTTCACAATGACGGCTCAAAGATTGTGCCTCACAACCCGATCGTGAATCAAACTGTTGAAATACAGGTCCATTTTCATACTAACAAGCTCTTTGGAACATCATATGGCTTAAGTGATGTCGAGTTTTTTGTTCTGAGGTGCGTTTCGTGCTACGGAAATGAAGGTAATTTCGAATGTTTGTGGTAGGTACTTCTTTTATAGAAAAATTATTACCGACGTAGTATTAAAAACCCCAGAATTATATCGTATTAATTGATCATAATTAATAATAATTATTATTAATAATAAATATGAATTATTAATACCTAACAATAAATTATAATAATTTTCACTAGGTACTTGATACAATTGTTAATAATTAGTGATAATTGATAATAATAATTAATCTAACATTTAGGATCTAGACATTTAGACCTAGTGATCTAGACAGAAGGGTGATCTGTACAAAGAAGATAATGAACCGTTGTGTCAAGAATTTGCAGAGTTTTTTGGTTTATTATCTTCGATAATGAACCATTGGAATCGCCCAAAGAAAAAAAATATTTAACCCCCCCTCAAAATTTGTTGGTTTACGTTTCACGATACGTAGATTCAGAAAGTCGAATAAAAAAAACTCTGCAAATTCTTGACACAACGGTTTATTATCTTCCTTGTGCAGATCACCCTTCTGTCTATACCAGACTGTATTGCAAATCGGCACCATACCATATTCTCACCGTACTCATAGCATACCATACGAATTTCTTTCCTATCATACCATACTGTATTATACCAAATCATACATACAATAATATACCATACCATACTCATACCATGTTATACAAACCGAGTGAATATTGAAATGTCATCCATTTCTGACCTATATTTAAAATTTCAAGTATCTAGCTCATCATCAAAATTTAATTTGTATTATTACAAAAAGGTATTATTTAAACAATTTTACAGATGAGAAACCGAGTGAATATTGCAATGTGGTCTATCCCCGTTGCAAATCGGGGATATTCTCACCGTACTCATAGCATACCATACGAATTTCTTTCCTATCATACCATACTGTATTATACCAAATCATACATACAATAATATACCATACGCATACCATGTCATACAAACCGAGTGGATATTGAAATGTCATCCAATTCTTACCTATATTTAAAATTTCAAGTATCTAGCTCATCATCAACATTTAATTTGTTTAAACAAATAGGTATTATTTAAACAATTTTACAGACAAGAAACCGAGTGAATATTGCATTGTTATCCAGTTCTAACCTATTTTTAAAATTTCAAGTCAATAGCTCATCATCAAAATTTAATTTGTATTATTACAAAAAGGTATTATTTAAACAATTTTACAGATGAGAAACCGAGTAAATATTGCAATGTGGTCGATCCCCGACTCACGGTTAAAATTTCTAGACTGTAGTTTACCGGGAAGATGAAAAAAGGTAGTTTTATTCTGGGCGTCTGGTGGTTGGGTCACATAACGGCCGTTTTCGGCGCGAAAGTTTAGTGTTTTTCCTAAACCTTTGCGCGCTCACTGTGAACGAACAGCTGGTCGCACAAAAATCCAATTGGTCTTAAAAGATTCGTAATTTTTCAGGTCATTCAAAAGTGAACTAAACATTACACGGTTCAGTTAAATATTTGGAGATATGACATTGTCGAAATTTTAAATTTCGTTTTGAACCCCTTCCCCTTGACCTAGGGTTATGAAAAGTTTCGAGGATCATTGTGGGGCTGGTCCAAACCCAGAAACCAAATTTCGTAATTTTAGCTCAACGTTAACTGGGCAAAGTGGCGCGGACGGCGGACGGCGGACGGCGTACGGTGTACGGCGTACGGCGTACGGCGGACGGACGGATTTTTTTTTATTCGATTTTCTGAATCTACGTGTCTTGAAACGTAAACCAACAAATTTTGAGGGGGGGGTTAAAAAATTTTTTTCTTTGGGCGATTCCAATGGTTCATTATCGAAGATAATAAACCAAAACATACCGTTCTATATGAATTTTTCGAGATATGATATTTTCAAATTTTCAAAATTCGTTTTGAACCCCTTCCCCTTGACCTAGGGTTATGAAAAGTTTCGAGGATCATTGTGGGGCTGGTCCAAACCCAGAAACCAAATTTTGTAATTTTTAGCTCAACGCTAACTGGGCAAAGTGGCACGGACGGCGGACGGCGTACGGGGGACGGCGTACGGCGTACGGCGGACGGACGGATTTTTTTTTATTCGATTTTCTGAATCTACGTATCTTGAAACGTAAACCAACAAATTTTGAGGGGGGGTTAAAAAAATTTTTTCTTTGGGCGATTCCAATGGTTCATTATCGAAGATAATAATCCAAAAATCCGTCCGTCCGCCGTACGCCGTCCCCCGTCCGCCGTACGCCGTCCCCCGTCCGCCGTACGCCGTCCCCCGTCCGCCGTACGCCGTCCCCCGTCCGCCGTCCGCGCCACTTTGCCCAGTTAGCGTTGAGCTAAAATTACGAAATTTGGTTTCTGGGTTTGGACCAGCCCCACAATGATCCTCGAAACTTTTCATAACCCTAGGTCAAGGGGAAGGGGTTCAAAACGAATTTTGAAATTTTGAAAATTTCATATCTCGAAAAATTCATATAGAACGGTATGTTTTTTATTTCATATTTAGATAGAGTTTGTTCCGTCGAATTTTTTAAGACTATAAGCAGCTTCGTACGACCAGCCGTTCGTTCACAATGACGGCTCAAAGATTGTGCCTCACTACAGGATCGTGAATCAAACTGTTGAAATACAGGTCCATTTTCATACTAACAAGCTCTTTGGAACATCATATGGCTTAAGTGATGTCGAGTTTGTTGTTCTGAGGTGCGTTTCGTGCTACGGAAATGAAGGTAATTTCGAATGTTTGTTGGTAGGTACTTCTTTTATAGAAAAATTATCACTGACGTAGTATTAAAAACCCCAGAATTATATCGTATTAATTAATCATAATAATAATAAATACGAATGATTAATACCTAACAATAAATTATAATAATTTTCACTAGGTACTTGATAAAATTATTAATAACTAGCGGACCCAACAGACTTCGTCCTGTCATAAAGATTTGTAATGTGGCAGTTTTTGTTCCTACGTATTTTATAGCCGTGGCTAAAAAATCTCCTGAACAGAACCGTCACCCTGGTGATAAGGCGTTGTGAATAAAAAATAATTAAATGTTTTTTCCTGTACCACCAGGTGCATCTAAGAAGTAAATCCCTCCAGTTTCATCATTTATTACTTTCATGATAGTATCAAATACATAATTCTGTTGTTCATTCAACAGTGGAAGATTTGTTTGAATTAATTCTTTCAAAGTGTTGAGATCATACAATTTTTCTCGATGCAACTCTTGGTTAAAAGCATCATGCATTGGACGTTTGGGCGCGGTCAGGCCTAATTGAATTAATAGTTTGTTTGACATCATCAAGCACATGTCCTCAATTGAAATCAATGCTTCATTGTAAATTTCTTCACTAATTTGTATATTTGGATTTCCCATTCTATTCCGTATTTGATACCTACAAAATATCATCACACATATAATATTTATACTTGATCCACAAATCAATTGGGTTTGATGGGAAGCATGTAGAAATGACTATAGAAAACAATGTTCGTATTTGATGAGCGTGTGATGATATTACAGCATCATTGAGAGTTTGATCCCGATGAGCGTCATTTTGTAGCAATTGCAAACGTTGACTGGCTTCTCTGTAGGATCCACACAATTCACCATCAACAGTCCGTAAATCTTGGAATGATGTTGGGCCACGTACATTGACTAATAGCAGTCGTAAATAAAAACATTCATCATTGCTTGGATGTACTGAATAAATTCGACCAATCGCATCGGTGGAATATACATCTGGGTTCCTTGTTTCCGTCGTATAAATCTCCTTGTGGATTGATTCCAGGTATAATATTTTGGCATTTCAGAATATAGCAATGTTTGTGCAAAATCATCATTTTGGCATGTCTCAAAAAAACTGGTTAATGTAGTAGATGGTGGCTGAGCAGCTCTTTGTGCTGCTTCCTGTGCTGTAAAATACACTCTTTGTTCATTTTCTAAATGTACAGCTAAGTGAACAACAGAAGGGTGTCTCTCATGAATTGGAAAAGAAAATATACGCCAAACTGCTTCATTACTACTAACATAGCGACCCATTTGGTATTTTGGTAACTTCATTTTTTTTTTTTTTTTTTTTTACTATGCCACGGCGCGGTTACGGCAATTGTGCCATGCGCTCTCGAGCAGCCCAGTAGAGCGCAGCATTAACTTCATCATTGGAATTCTCTGTACCAATTCCAATCACAGCCATATCACTCCCTTTGGTTGCATATTTGCAAATTTATTTAATAGATTTCACTGAATGGCAAGATTCAACATTGATGTGTGCTTTGAATGTCTTTGATAAAATGGGTGAATATGGAACAATCCAACTATTATCTATTTCAATATCTTGTTGATTTAATTTGACAATTGTTGATTTTCCATTGTCTGCTGTAGATCGGCGACGATACAATGCATAACAGTCATTACCAGTAATTGTTTCCGATATTAATGCCCGTGGATATCGTTTTGAACATTTACCATCCATCATACACGGTGAATTTTGATTAAGAGTTCCACAGGGACCATGTATCATGTTTTTGATAACCACCTCATGCAATCCAGGATCTACTTGTACATTAGGGATTTCAGCTGATATCACTGCATCAACTTCATTTAGCCTTATCTTTTCAACCTACCAAATCATAATGTGTGCATGTGGCTATCCTCGTTGCTTAGACAACAGTGAGTGCTTGACTACGTTTTAGAAAACATTTGTATGGGAAAAAGAAAAGGGGTGTTTTTATGGTTTTTCCGGCAATTATTCGAATTTTTCTCGCCGTACAAACCATCCTCGAAGTTCAACGAACATTTTAAAAAAAGAATTGGCCAAATCGGTCCAGGCGTTGTTGAGTTATGCGCTTACCAACACATTTCGGGATTCATTTTTATAATATGGATTTGTGATAATTGATAATAATAATTAATCTAACATTTAGGATCTAGACATTTAGACCTAGTGATCTAGACAGAAGGGTGATAATGAACCGTTGTGTCAAGAATTTGCAGAGTTTTTTTAATTTTTTCCGACTGGGCCAAATTGGACATGAACTTTACACCAATGCACACCAACTTCGTTTTTTTCAAATGGGAACCCCCTTTTTTATTTTAGATTTGGATTCTACGTAAAATTTCATGAACATTTGACCCCTCAACCGATTTTTTCGGTCGCACACAACCCACGCTGTGAGCCCGCCAAGATTGAGCCAAGATTCAGATTTTATGTAGTGTGGCACATGAAATGTCATTATTTTTTTACGCTGATTGACGTGGTGCCGTTTTTTGATCTGACTTGATTTCAGTCTAACGGTAGCTAAAACAGTGGGCATTGTGGCAAATAACCCTCAATTTTTCGAATTTACTGCATAAACCTGTCTTGAAAACTAGGTACCACGTTTTTCAAATTCATACTAAAGCGTTATTCTACAACTTCCGGTGTGTGAGAAGGAACAAGTAACGACTTGCCCCTTCGTACATTTATAGAATTCCAACAACCAGCACGTGCTACTTCCACTGTCGGTCGGTACATTATTTCGGACGTGTGGAATAGGTTCAACCTCAATGAACTCTGCTTAAAACAAGATCGTTTCATCTGTTTGTGGGATGACCGTCAACGCTCGGAACATTGTACTTGGTCGTTTAGCCCGAAGCAAGACAAGGTCTGTGTCCATGAACATCTGCAGCACCAGGAGCCCGATGCTCATACACGTCAGGATCACTGAACAATTGTTTAGCGTTCGAAGTACTCTCATACTTGGGTTTCATTCATTTCGCCCTTCACGGTCAATCGCATTAGTATGAATTTGAAACAAGTGGTAGTTTTCAAATTTTGGTTTATTATCTTCGATAATGAACCATTGGAATCGACCAAAGATTTTCAAAATGGACTCCTCTTATTCAGGTAAGAAAAATATTAGGCATTTGAAAGGTTTCCTAAGAAAGAAATTTGTTTAAGCAATTTGAATGATGACTTTAAAAAAAGAAGAAATAATGGCTAAAATATTCACCTTCAAAATACTGTCAATTCTAGGGAACCAATGAGAACCAGAAAATTGTTTCAAAAACACGTTACCTAACTGATACACTGTGAAATGAAATAACAATCAGCTGCGTCCACTTGTGTTTCTAAAAATTATTTAATTTTCTGTTTTCATGGTCAAAAGTCGTCATTAACCAATTGGAGTAGGTAATTTTGATGTGCTAAAGGCTAACAATAATTGTGCAAAAATATTATTTTGAAATTAGTGTTGAGTTGGAGACTGTCAATCAGAGTTGGGCAAAAATTAGTTATGAAACTAAAACTAAATTACGAGTAGTTCCAAACTGTTCGACGTTACGCACACCGGCCCGAAGAACTCCGACAATACGCACCCGTATTGACCACCTTAGGCATACCTCGATACGAACCCATACAAACCACGTTACGCATACGACAAAAACCACTAGTTCCACAAAAACCACAAGTTCCTTCTTTTGAATGAGGAAAGCGGGCAGATGTAGGTGGTAGTCGATCGGAGGGGGGGGGGGGGATTGTCTGTAATCGTTACAACTCCTCCCACCCGTACATAAAATCTAAATTGTGGGTGGAGGTTGGTGAGCAGGGGGGGGGGGGGGGCGCCTCATAGGCCCGCCGCAAATTGAACCCAGCCCACGCCCAGCCCACGCGTGGGGGATTCTGTTAAACGCAGTTTGGCCGCGACGTGGGCTGGGCGTGGGCTGAGTTCAAAATGCGGCGTCGCGGCCAAACTGTGTGTCACAGAATCCCCCACGCGTGGGCTGAACGTGGGCTGGGTTCAATTTGCGGCGGGCCTTCTCTCTCTCTCCCCTCTTCAACACTCGCCAGAACTATCAATAGGAACTATCAACTATCAGGAGATATCAATAGTGACTCTTGACGGACCTTCTACTTTTATCCTAAAATATCATGTGTTTCGACCACCGGTCACCTCAACCCATCCATCAATCACGTTATAATAGAAAACTTATTCATGGGTTGTCATGGAACTCGGGAAATACAACTTATGAAAATATTCCTGATATTTTGAGAGAGGCAACAGAGAACATCAAGTTTGTATTCACCAAAGGAGTGGGAAAGTGCATAATTTTGAATTATTTCCGCTGGACAACAGAGAGGTGTTTGGTTTTGGTTTATTATCCTCGATAATGAACCATTGGAATCGACTACGTTTCAAGATACGTAGATTCACAAAATCGAATAAAAAAATCCGTCCGTAAGCCGTATGCCGCACACTGGATGGAAACAGCAATTCATGTGCAAAAACCTATTAGATGATCCAAGTGATTGAGCTTGATATGGATTCTCATGTTTTTGGGATGCTGAGTCGTATTAATACGATAAAACCAAGAACTAAAGTCAACCCGCCTACCACTCAAGTACGACGAGAGTGGAGTTCTACAAAACTTAACTAAAGAACGATAAAATTATTAGATAATTTTATCTCCTGTAGAACTCCACTTGAGTGGTAGGCGGGTTGACTTTAGTTCTTGGGTTTATTTTAGTTAGGCATCAGTTTGAACCTGTGTGGAACTAAAGTCAACCCACCCATAGGTGGCGCAGAACACCGGTGAGGTTCGACAGTTGAGCATCAACTTGAATTATAGCAGGACCACTCAACGACGCTCAGAAATTGTCAATGTCTGTGCAAGTGATGGTCTGATTTTGAAGGCGTCATTTACTTCGTATTAAAGGACGTCCTGTCATCTGGAATGGCATTCAAGACGACGCAAAGGAGCCGCCCTTGCGTGACCTCAAAGATGGTTTAGCATGAATACTCAATGACTTACCTCATGGTCCCAAAAGGCTTGGAATAATGAGCTGAAGGACTGATAGAGGCACCCACTTCCTCCTACTCACTCCAGTGGGGTTACAGCGCTCAGAGGTTAATGGAATCATCCGAGATGAACGATTTGGGGTGTGAATCGGCAAAGCCACGAAGACGTCGTGATTATTATTGGTTTATTGAAAATATATGGAATCAAGTAGGTAGATGAGCTGAAGTTAGGACGACCAAAGATTCCTCTCACTTGCTTCGTTCGCCATCAGCAGACTTTTTGAGAAACTGAAAAAACGAAAACGTCAAGACCTAAATAATCCTCCCTCTTAGGTACCACCACTACACGACACCTAATCGAAACAAGTACGACCTTTCAATTGCTCCCGGATCAAATCCCAAGCGAATTTTTTAAAGGGATGAATGAAGATTGCCTAAGAATTATACTATTGTTTTGTAATGAACTTTTTCATTCTGGATGTGTCACAAAGGAATTTGGCCGGTCACTCATTTTCCCACTATTCAAAAAGGGTTTGCGAAATTTGACCAATAACTATAGAGGGCTTTCCTTCATGAATACATTCGCTAAAATTTATGCAGGTTTGTTGCAACTGAGGCTGACGGGGTGGGTGGAGAAGAACGAAGTGTTGAAAGAGTTCCAAGCGGGGTTTCGTAGGAGTTATTCGACAATAGATAACATATTCAACCTGGTCAGTCTGGTCAAAATTAAATTAAAAACAAAAGGTACCAAAGTTTATGCGTTTTTTATTGACTTCACCAAAGTTTTCGATCGAATTAATCGCCAGTACCTGTGGTATAAGTTGTCTTGCGTGGGGGGTATCCACAAAGTTTATAGCTGCGTTGAAGGGGTTGTACCGCAATACTGAATCAGCAGTGAAATTGGTCAGCGGGGGCACAACTGAGTTTTTTGAGACAACATTAGGTGTCAAGCAGGGGTGTCCACTGAGCCCTCTGCTGTTTGCGCTTTTCATTAACGATCTCACAGAATCCCTGGGGGGTGGCTTATGGTTGGGAGACTATAACATACCAGCGTTACTATTTGCCGATGATGTGGTCTTACTGGCTTCCAGCGTGGTGGAGTTCCAGCGCATGATAGGCCATCTGGAGCGGTATTGTGATGCCTGGGACCTTGAGATCAATGTTGCTAAGTCGAAGATTATGGTCTTTCGGAATGGAGGGAGACCTGCTCGGAGGGAGAAGTGGACATACCAGGGTCGAGACATTGAAGTTGTGAATGAGTTCAAGTACTTAGGTGTGACTCTCACGCCTTCTCTGTCGTTTGCTGCTCACATCGAGGATAGAGTCGCATCCGCCAAACTCGCAATCAGTTGCATGTGGAATGCATTCCTCTCGCATAGCCAAATCGCATTCCCTGATAAAAGGAAAGTGTTCGAGGCGGTGGTCAGGGCAATACTCTGCTATGGCGCCCAGATCTGGCGTTATTTATACAGTGATAAAGTTGAATCGGTACAGCGCTCCTTCCTCAAAATGGTGTTTTCACTGCCTCGTTGCACCCCCAATTATATCCTCTTTTTGGAGACCGCCATGGAGGCCGTTTATGTGTACTCGTTGGGAATTCACTTTAAATTCATTCTGAAGACCTTAAGTGTGCCTGAACACCGTTTGCCACGCATGCTAGCTGAGAAATGCCTCAGCTATGATGTCTTTTGGGCGCGGGATTGGGAGCGTTTGAGGAATCGATACTCCATTCCATTAGATAAAGAGGAGGGGAGAGATCAATGGGCTGCAAAGATGACACAGTCGCTTGAAATCATTTCCGCAAGCATTAAGAGGGATTTCGAAAGTAGGGCTGCGGAGTCGACCAGGTACACACTGTATCGAGATCTACGGTCAGGGATGGCGGAGATGAGACCAGCTGTAGAAATAAGGAATTTCAAGGCATGTAGGTGGATTTTAAAGCTGAGAGGTGATCTATTGGCGCTTCGGTACAGACATTATACTGATGAGAATCAGAGCTGTCTGCTGTGCAGCAGTGGGGAAACCGAGGATGCATACCATTTCGTTTGCAGGTGCACAGCCTTAATTAGCGTAAGGAACAAATGTTTCAAGATCGGAGAAATATCTCGACACAGCTTTGAAGAGTTGCTGAGAAAGGCCGATCCTTTGCTGGTGAAATTTTGCTTGAAACCTTGGCCTTTAAGGTTTAAAGCGATAAGCGAGTATGGCCTCGACTAGTTCTGTGCAAGTGATTGCTATCTCGCTAAAATTCTGGTCCCTCCATAATGTGTAAGTTAAGTATGAAAAATTGATGTACCAGCCCTCTAGTCATTGGCCTTGCCTATTTTGTTTATTTATTTGTTATTATTTAACCACTATCGTTATTATTATGTTATTGTTTACCTATTATTAAATTGTTGTTACCGAGTTTATTATTAGGATTAAATATGATGGGTTGCAGCATGCTCAAAATTCACAATGTTACACTATTTATTAATACCATAAACAAGTTTAGATTAAGTCAATTGCAAAGGCGCGAACCCGCCTGACGTTCCTTATATAGGAACATGGCTATGCATAGCTCTGGGGAATTTATTTTGTATTTTTGTTCGATGCACAAATAAAGCATGTTTTTCTTCTTCTTCTTCTCTCTTCAAGTCAGTTCTGAACAGATCTAACCGTTTACCAGTAATAGGCCCCCTTTTTCCATGAATTTTACAACCAGAGTTATCAGAGTGAAATTTGTGCATCCACTGTATAGTTTTGACCCACTAAGCTCTCGGATCTAAACCGCCTTTCTGAGTCAGGGATTTACCTGTGAAACTCGAGGGTCTATAAGTCCTAGACCTACTTGAGTCCAGAACTTAAAGTGATAAATATCGAGAGAATCGTACGGTTTTTGCGTTCTAATGTTGGCATTGGGTGACCGCCCGGGCTGTCTCCAGCGTCAGCCGTATCGCAGAACTGTTTACAGTTACGGTACAGTTGTTGTTGTGTTGTGTGTGTGTTTAACAGTTTACTGTGAATTTATAAAGTGTATACTACAAATATAAAACGTGAAAAAACACAATATAAACGAGGTAAAGAAGTGTTCGTTTTGACAAAAAAACTGGAACTTTTGCAGCAAATCATAGCGAAATACCCCGAGGTAGAAAAAACTGCAAATTCTTGATACAACGGTTTATTATCTTCTTTGTACAGATCACCCTTGTGTCTAGATCACAAAATGATAATTCATTATTGTAATGAGTTATCATTACTTATTAATAGTTATTATTAATAATTAATACAATAATAATTAACACAATACAATTAATGCAATACAATAATAAAGACAATAATTATTATTGTCACTTGGTTATTAATAATTATTAATAACAATTATTATTATTAATTATCTTAATAATTATTATTTATTAACTCGATATCTGAAAACCATGTGCTGTTTGAGTCAGCTTGGTCAGTATGAAAACCATGTGCTGTTTGAATCAGCTTGGTCAGTATGAAAACAGACCCCACAGGCTGCCGAATCACTCTCAAGTCGACGACTTTTGATCAGCTCCAACTTTGGGCCGTAACTGTGAACGAACGGCTGGTCGTAAAAAGCTTTTAGTTCATCTGAATGTGAACTAAAATTACACCATTCCATGTAAGATTTTCAAGATATGAATTTTTCTAAATTTCAAAATTTGATTTGAACCCCTTCCCCTTGACCTAGGGTTATAAAAAGTTTCGAGGATCATTGTGGCGTTGGTATGAACTCGTAAACCATATTTTGTCATTTTAGCACAACGCTGACTGGGCAAAGCGTACGGCGGACGGACGGATTTTTTTATTCGATTTTCTGAATCTACGTATCTTGAAACGTAAATCATGATAACGATGCGCGCATATCGACTTCCAAACGACTACAGAGATGTTCACTCTGTTTAAAGTCTAGAATCTAATTTTAGATCTTACCTTCGGCGAGTATCTAAAATCGCACCATTTTAGGTCCTGTACTTAACGAATTCAGCTAAAACCTGTTGTGATAAGAAAGGAAATATTATTATTATTATTGTCATGAAACCATTTCCTAGGTGACCATGTGTTTTGTATACGTTTTACCATGACTGGTAACGTTGTCCATTGTTCTTTCCGAATTTGTGCAATATAGCTGTCGTTCTCGTGATTTTTTCTCAATTCAAAAACTCTTTTCATTTAATCACTATAATTACATCAGGTTATGACGCCCAGTATTGCTGAAGTGTAAACTAGAAAGTGATTTGGAAAGTGATTTTGAAAAGTAAAAGTGTGTAGTGCGTAAAAGGTGTATTCTTTAGTAGTTCGTCATGGAATTCTCAAAGTTAGGTCTTGTAGACAAGTTGGAAGGTCAGTCAAACTGGATTGACTGGAAGTTCCAGGTAAACATTCAGCTACAAGTTAACGGTGTGATGAATGCAGTTGCTGGAAAACTAAAGAACCCTGCATCTGTTGAGCTGGTGGCAGAACCATCGGATGCTCAAGTAAAGGCTGTCAAATCTTACAATAAGGAGGTTGAAGCTTTAAATAAACTTGAATATTTGGCTCAGAACATTATTGTAAGTTCGCTGAGCTCTCAGGTAAGGCAGTTAGTGAACATGTGTAGTACAGCCAAGCAAATGTGGGACAAACTCCACTCTGTATTTGAGCAGCGAACTGAGCAGAGACAAGACAGGCTATTCAATGAATTTTTCGGTATCAAAGAAAAAGACCCCTCCGATAGTATTGCAAAGCATATAGCTAAATTAGAGAAGCTATGGGTGGAACTCCAGGATGAAACTTGGAGAGAAGATAAGGTGAAGCTACCTGACTCCTTGTTCCTAAATAGAGTTCTCAACACTATGCCAGCTGAATATTATGAATTCATTAATGCATGGGAGTCTGTTCCAAAGGATCAACGGAAACTTGAGCACCTAAGGGAAAGGCTATGCATAGTAGAAATGAGATTGACAGAACGAGGGAAAGCGAATGACTTGTGTGATCAGGTTGCGTACTATGCAAATCAAAAAGGCTCTAGTTCTAACTTGAAGAAACCTAATCAAGACTCCAAGAAACCAAAGGTTGTTGACAAGTCCAAGTACAAGTGTTACAAGTGTTTGGAATTTGGCCATTTCAAGAGTGAATGTAAAAATGAGAAGAAAAGTCTACAGAAGAAGAGTGAAAATACAAGAAACGCAGCTTTTCTTGGAGACAGCTTTTCAGATAAGTGTCCTGAAAACATTTGGATTGCTGATTCTGGAGCAACTCAGCATATGTGTAGGAACAAACACTGGTTTTCCTCATTTGAGACATTTGAGAATGAGAAAAATATAAAAATTGGGAATGGACAAACCATGAATGCACTTGGAAGAGGAACAATCAACGTGGAAATGCTCGTAGGAGGAAAATGGGAACCTGGTAGTTTGCACAACGTCTGGTTTGTTCCACAAGTAGAAAAGAACTTGTTTTCCTTAAGTACAGCATTGGACAAGGGTTATATGTCGGTCTTAAAAGGAAGTAAATGCAGCTTGTACGTTGGCTCGTATAAAGATGGAACTCTGAAAGCAGAATCAAGAAGGGTGAATGGTCTATTCATCATGAACATGAGAGTTATCCCGAGTGTATCTGCAGAGAGTCACATTGCAGTTGAGCAAGATCTTCAAGTGTGGCATGAACGAATGGGCCACCAAAACAAGAGACATATTGTGAAATTTCTCACAATGAATGGTATTGCTGTGACTGGCAGTGACAAAAATGAGCTTTGTGATGCATGTGTGATTGGTAAAATGCACAGACTCAGCTTTGGCACCAGGAAACAGAGTGCGATGTCACCAGGGGACAGAATAAATTCTGACGTATGCGGTCCCATGCCAGTAAAATCACCCAACGGAAGCCGCTTCTTTGTGGTATTCAAGGATGAATATACCAAGTTTAGAACGGTGTATTGCCTAAAAGAAAAATCTGAAGTTGCTGAGAAATTGAAGCAATTTCTAGCTGAAACCAAGAATGTTGGTCATGCAGTGTTGGAATTACTTACAGACAATGGGAAAGAGTTCATCAATAGAGATGTTCAGCAAATTACCAAGGAGTATGGTTTACAACACAGAACTTCAATGCCTTATACTCCAGAACAGAAAGGTGCGGCAGAGAGGGAAAATCGTACGATTGTTGAGTGTGCAAGAACAATGTTGAGTGCTGCTAATCTTCCTGAGATTTTATGGGCTGAGGCAGTAATGACATCTGCTTATGTACTCAATCGAACAGGTCCATCTCCAATTGAAGGAAAATCACCATTCGAATTGTGGTTTGGGAAGAAGGCTACTATTAAGCACCTCAAAGTTTTTGGCACAGAATGTTTTGTACATGTGCCAAAGGAGAAGCGCAAGAAATTTGACAGAAAGGCACGGAGAGGTTTTCTTGTTGGATATTGTGGGAACCTGGATGGATACCGAGTCTGGATTCCAGAAACTTCACAAGTGGTTGTTTCAAGAGATGTGGTCTTCGAAGAAGAGAAGACCTCTGCTGCTACTTTTGAATATTATGGGGAAGATCCTAAAGAACCTGAAGAGAACGCATCCAGTGTTTTGGTTGTGGGACTAAATAATAGAAATTACGCAGAAGAAGAAACATCAGAAGATGGAAAAGAATCTGAAGACAATTCATCATCAAGTCATGAAGTGGAATCTAACAAGAAGAGGAAATATTCTCTACGTGATCGTTCAAATTTGAAGAAACCATCCAAATTGGAAGACTATGCTATGTTGGCTCACATAGTGGAACCTTCAACCTACAGCGAGGCCATTGAAGGGGGAGAATCAAGACAATGGATTCAAGCTATGGAAGAAGAAATGCAAGCTCTTCGTGAGAGTCAGACTTGGGAGCTTGTGGACATACCCAAAGGAAAACACGTCATTGCCTGTCGCTGGGTATACAAAGTAAAGTATAAAGCTGACGACTCTGTGGATCGGTTCAAGGCACGCCTGGTGGCAAAAGGTTTTCTGCAACAGCATGGGATTGATTTCACTGAAACGTTCAGCCCTACAGTGCGTTGGGATACTGTGAGAGCTTTGTTGAGTATTTGTGCCCAAGAAGGACTTAAAATGTTTCAATTTGATGTAACAAGCGCTTTTTTGAATGGAGACTTGGATACAGAGTTGTTTATGAATCAACCAAAAGGATTTAACGATGGAACGGGTCGTGTGTGTCTTCTTCGTAAGAGCATCTATGGACTACGACAATCACCCAGGTGTTGGAACAAGAAATTTTCAGATTTTCTTGCAAAATGTAAACTGGATCAAAGTGAAAATGATCCGTGTTTATTTGTGAATTCAAAGAAAACCCTGATGATAACTCTCCATGTGGATGATGGGCTGGTGGTATCCAGAAATGAAATACTTCTTTCGGAATTCGTTGATACATTGAAGGACGCTTTCAAGGTACGTATCAGTGAGGCGAAGTATTACCTTGGATTGGAGATTCACCAACTAGAAGATAAGTCTATCTTCATTAATCAAGGGGCCTATACAAGGAAAGTATTGGATCGTTTTGGCATGAGTAATGCTAACCCCATCTCAACCCCAATTGAGAGAGGTGAATACACGGATTTGACAAATCAGAGCTTGGAAAAGAAAGTTCCATTCAGGGAGGCAATAGGATCTCTGTTGTATTTAGCGATTGCCTCACGCCCTGATATAAGTTTTGCGGTTGGTTATCTGTCGCAGAAGTTAGATTGTCCTGGGGTTAAAGAATGGAAAATGGTGAAGAGATTGCTTAGATATGTGAAAGGAACTCAAGACCTTGGAATTCTTTACAACTACAAAGGAAGGGAACTTGAAGCCTTCTCTGATGCGGACTACGGTGGAGATTTGGAATCAAGACGGTCTACGTCTGGTGTCCTGTTCAAGTTTGCCGGAGGTCCAATCGTTTGGTCATCCAAGAGGCAGAAATGTGTGGCACTGTCAACCACAGAGGCCGAGTTCGTGGCTGCCAGTCTGGCTGTAGGGGAAACAGTTTGGCTGAAAAGAATCTTGGAAGAAATGGATGTCTCTGTCAAGATGCCTGTGCTAAAGGTGGACAACCATAGCGCAATCCAGCTTCTCAAGAACCCAGTCTTCCACAATCGGACTAAGCACATTGACATTCGCGCCAAGTTTATCCGTGAGAAGATAGCATCTGGAGAAATTGCTGTTGAATCAATAACAACCGTGGAGCAGGAAGCAGATTTTCTCACCAAACCTCTACCGCGGCAACGCTTTGAGTATCAATGTGAATTGATCGGACTGTTCCAGATGGCCAAGTGATAAGAATATGTACTTTGCTTGTGGTGTTTACCATATTTCATTTCTAGGGGAAGTGTTGTGATAAGAAAGGAAATATTATTATTATTATTGTCATGAAACCATTTCCTAGGTGACCATGTGTTTTGTATACGTTTTACCATGACTGGTAACGTTGTCCATTGTTCTTTCCGAATTTGTGCAATATAGCTGTCGTTCTCGTGATTTTTTCTCAATTCAAAAACTCTTTTCATTTAATCACTATAATTACATCAAAACCTTGACTTGGAAAGAGACGAGAATCTAATATAAGTCCTGGACCTATAGATCCCGAGCTCGGAAAGCCGATTTTTAGACTCCAGAGTCTAAAACTGGTTTAAGTCTAGGACTTCGTTAAATCCCGAGCTCGGAAACCTCCCCTAAGTAGCCTTGTTCTGGATTCATATTAGCATCGCACTTTAGGAACTTCTTCTAATTGGACTTGATTATCACCGCATGGATATCACCTTGATGAGAATTCCAACCACTTTGGGACTTCTGGAGGACTAGGACAATAAGAGTGACAAAGGGTAGTTTACCCGAAATTCTAGAGGAAGTACAAACCTGAACTTGGATAGTTTCACGTGGGTAGTTCTTGGAATGGTCATACTAATAGAGAAAACTTCAGACATCATTCACTAATTCAATCCACTTCGAGACTACGATGAAAATGGTCTTTCTAGCTGAGGTACTTATTGATCTACTTGACCAACAGCATTCTCGGCCATTTCTGTTAGAACAGCTTCAGAGATCGCACAGACCATGTAAGCAGGTTACTACTAAAATTATTTATATTTTTTTGTCCAACTATCACTTTGCACTTGACTCAATTTTGGTTTATTATCTTCGATAATGAACGATTGGAATCGCCCAAAGAAAAAAATTTGTTAACCCCCCCTCAAAATTTGTTGGTTTACGTTTCAAGATACGTAGATTCAGAAAATCGAATTAAAAAAACTCTGCAAATTCTTGACACAACGGTTCATTATCTTCTTTGTACAGATCACCCTTCTGTCTAGATCACTAGGTCTAAATGTCTAGATCCTAAATGTTAGATTAATTATTATTATCAATTATCACTAATTATTAACAATTTTATCAAGTACCTACCTAGTGAAAATTATTATAATTTATTGTTAGGGATTAATAATTCGTATTTATTATTAATAATAATTATTATTAATTATGATTAATTAATACGATATAATTCTGGGGTTTTTAATACTACGTCGGTAATAATTTTCTATAAAAGAAGTACCTACCAACGAACATTCGAAATTACCTTCATTTCCGTAGCACGAAACGCACCTCAGAACAACAAAATCAACATCACTTAAGCCATATGATGTTCCAAAGAGCTTGTTAGTATGAAAATGGACCTGTATTTCAACAGTTTGAGTCACGATCGTGTTGTGAGGCACAATCTTTGAGCCGTCATTGTGAACGAACGGCTGGTCGTACAAAGCTGCGGATGGTCTTAAAAAATTCTACGGAACAAACTCTATCTAAATATGAAATAAAAAACATACCGTTCTATATGAATTTTTCGAGATATGAGATTTTCAAATTTTCAAAATTCGTTTTGAACCCCTTCCCCTTGACCTAGGGTTATGAAAAGTTTCGAGGATCATTGTGGGGCTGGTCCAAACCCAGAAACCAAATTTCGTAATTTTAGCTCAACGTTAACTGGGCAAAGTGGCGCGGACGGCGGACGGACGGATTTTGGTTTACCTATTATCTTCGATAATGAACCATTGGAATCGCCCAAAGAAAAAAATTTTTTAACCCCCCCTCAAAATTTGTTGGTTTACGTTTCAAAATAAGTAGATTCAGAAAATCGAATAAAAAAAAATCCGTCCGTCACCCGTACGCCGTACGCCGTCCCCCGTCCGCCGTCCGTGGCACTTTGCCCAGTTAGCGTTGAGCTAAAATTACGAAATTTGGTTTCTGGGTTTGGACCAGCCCCACAATGATCCTCGAAACCTTTCATAACCTTAGGTCAAGGGGAAGGGGTTCAAAACGAAATTTAAAATTTCGACAATGTCATATCTCCAAATATTTAACTGAACCGTGTAATCTTTAGTTCACCTTTGAATGACCTGAAAAAGTACGAATCTTTTAAGACCAATTGGATTTTTGTGCGACCAGCCGTTCGTTCACAGTGAGCGCGCAAAGGTTTAGGGAAAACACTAAACTTTCGCGTCGAAAACGGCCGTTATGTGACCCAACCCCCAGACGCCCAGAATAAAACTCCCTTTTTTCATCTTCCCGGTAAACTACAGTGTAGAAATTTTAACCGTGAGTCGGGGATAGACCACATTGCAATATTCACTCGGTTTCTCATCTGTAAAATTGTTTAAATAATACCTTTTTGTAATAATACAAATTAAATTTTGATGATGAGCTATTGACTTGAAATTTTAAAAATAGGTCAGAACTGGATCACAATGCAATATTCACTCGGTTTCTTGTCTGTAAAATTGTTTGAATAATACCTATTTGTTTAAACAAATTAAATTTTGATGATGAGCTAGATACTTGAAATTTTAAATATAGGCCAGAAATGGATGACATTTCAATATTCACTCGGTTTGTATGACATGGTATGAGTATGGTATGGTATATTATTGTATACATACAATAACATACATCATACATGTATGATTTGGTATAATACAGTATGGTATGATAGGAAAGAAATTCGTATGGTATGGTATGAGTACGGTGAGAATATGGTATGGTGCCGATTTGCAATACAGTCTGGTATAGACAGAAGAGTGATCTGCACAAGGAAGATAATAAACCGTTGTGTCAAGAATTTGCAGAGTTTTTTTTATTCGATTTTCTGAATCTACGTATCTTGAAACGTAAACCAACAAATTTTGAGGGGGGGTTAAAATTTTTTTTTCTTTGGGCGATTCCAATGGTTCATTATCGAAGATAATAAACCAAAAATCCGTCCGTCCGCCGTACGCCGTCCGCCGTCCGCCGTCCGCGCAACTGCCCAGTTAGCGTTGAGTTAAAATTACGAAATTTTTTTTATGGGTTTTGACCAACCCCACAATGGTCCTCGAAACTTTTCATAACCCTAGGTCAAGGGGAAGGAGATCAAAACGAATTTTGAAATTTTGAAAATCTCATATCTCGAAAAATTCTCATCAAACGGTATGTTTTTTATTTCATATTTAGATAGAGTTTGTTCCGTAGAATTTTTTAAGACCATCCGCAGCTTTGTACGACCAGCCGTTCGTTCACAAAGAGGGCTCAAAGATTGTGCCTCACAACACGATCATGAATCAAACTGTTGAAATACAGGTCCATTTTCATACTAACAAACTCTTTGGAACATCATATGATGTCGAGTTTGTTGTTCTGAGGTGCGTTTCGTGCTACGGAAATGAAGGTAATTTCGAATGTTTGTTGGTAGGTACTTCTTTTATAGAACAAAATTTGTTCTATAAATTTGTTCTATAATTTAATTATTACCGACGTAGTATTAAAAACCCCAGAATTATATCGTATTAATTAATCATAATTAATAATAATTATTATTATTAATAAATACGAATTATTAATACCTAACAATAAAGTATAATAATTTTCACTAGGTACTTGATAAAATTGTTAATAATTAGTGATAATTGATAATAATAATTAATCTAACATTTAGGATCTAGACATTTAGACCTAGTGATCTAGACAGAAGGGTGATCTGTACAAAGAAGATAATGAACCGTTGTGTCAAGAATTTGCAGAGTTTTTTGAAATAATAAGCACGAACAAAGCGTTCCAAGGGCAAATTGGGTGAAAACTCAAATTAAATGTTGAACATTGTTCAAACTTTTAACATCAGTTGTAGGCGAAATTCAATTATGACTAGATTAATTTAAACATTTTAATGTCAAATTGAAAATTTTATATACACATATGAGTGATTTTAAAGGATCATTTGGAGACTCTCTCTTTTCTAGAGGCTACTTGTGTAGATTACGCGACCAGTTTAACCTTCATATAGTCGCGCCTCCATCTCGACATTGATGGATTAATTATTATTGATGGATATAACTTGATTATTATTGATGGACCATGACGATGTTTTAATGCCGTTCATCAAACCTAGAGCACCACGAAATGATGTCCCCGAATACTGTACCATTCTTCATAATAATAATTCATGGAATGGGTAATCCTTGACCATGGTGAGTTGCAATGTATCTCCAAGAGGTCTACCATCGAATCGTTAATTTGAGCATGGAATACGGGGATTTCATTTACTCGTATTCCTGGAAATGAAGTCAGGAATACGGGGAAATCGGAAAAAACCTTACTTATTTACGATTTGAACTTCCAAGGAGTACTACCATATATGGAGCATTAAATTTTGAAGGGATAACATAAAAATCTTTCTTTGGGCACGTTGTTTATAGTACTGGAATTGAGCACTGGTTTCTAGTACGAAGATGCAATCAAAATAATCAGATGTAGGTATTTGTTATGCCCTGTATGAACCCGCATGTCGAAATTGCAATGACTTTGAGTCCTCCTCCCTTACAGATTCCGGCCATGTTTCGACAAAAACTCACTTCAGTCAACGAAGAGCTCCGCCACGAGAACGTATTCAACAGACACGTTTACCTCCTCCAGTTTCTGGGGGTCACTATCCCGAACAAGCTCCACTCAGAAAGGCGTTGGGTCGACACGATTCTGTTCAGTACCGTCCTCGTGATTATTGTTCTCAACAGCATCAGCCAAATGATGACGCTCTTCCTTCTTCACGGGCCCCTCGCGTCGAAAGCCGTCAACCTCATGTTCTTCCTCGTGAACATCGTGTCCATCCTGAAGCTCGTTCTGATTCAGTCCAATTCCGTAATGCTCTCGCAGCTCTTCGATGCGTTGGACACTCCAGGAGCATCTGACTCTACGGTTATTCTCCGTATAATTGGAGGGATAACTCGAGTTTATGTGGCCATTATCTTCACACTTTTATCAGGTGATTGGATAAGTCATTATTATTGTGGTCTATAATGCAAGGGAACTGCTAGTTACATAGGACATAGTTCCTAATCTATTCTACTCCTGCAATACGTTAAGTAGGTACAAACCGGTGTATCTCAATTCTCATTCATCAGTCTTCTCCGATAAGACAAGGGTACGTAACTATAATATATAACCTATGCAGTATCATCTGTATGAGTGAGTAGTCAGTCAGTGAATAGTTCGTATCGTATCTTACGTGGGTTCAGTATTTGATCCGTCCTCGATCGTTGTTTTGCGCTCAACCAACCGCATTCGGTTCGTCTTGAATCGGCGTACTGTCGTCGGTTGGGCCTTCAATATTATTGGTGAGTTTATAATTAATCCTAATTTGTCGGCCTTCTTGCCCTGTCGTCTTAAGTTTTCCACAGGTGGGTTCTGCGCATGCTCACTCTCAACCTCAGAAAGTGTGAGTCAGTTGCCAACCAGTATGAGCTGCAGCAAGTGCCAGGTTGCTACAGACGATTCTATTGCTTGCGTCTTGTGCAACGAAACCTTCCATTATACCTAGTTGTGTGGGAATGGCAGAGAAAAATTTTCGGCGTCGCAACAAGGCCATTATTTCTAAGTGGAAATATACCAGTTGCAAAACAACGCAACTAAGTTTTGCTGAACTGGAGGGGTTACAATGCTTTTTTATACGGGTTTCCTGAATCATTGGCTTCTAATCCTCACAAAACTAAAAGTCACTCATAAGCTTTCCCCCGAGTTTGAGGATTTGGCTAAGCGGTTGTCGCGCCTTGGAGCTCGTAAGCCTGGAATTTACGATTTCCTATTTTTTACGGGTCTCCCCCGCCATCGCATCAACTCAACTATGATCAACTCCTAACTCATACTTGCAGCAAACACAGCTAAATATCTAGGGTTGAGGCTAGATGCCAAACTAAAATGGGAAGAGCTAATCCAAATTTAAAAATAAATCCGAGCAAAAACTTCAAAATTTGATATAGGTACTTAATGTAGGAAGTTCTCCTGGTTACTGGAGAGGCACTCAAAACTAGACGTTCACCATAAGTTACTGCTGTACAAGCAAATTCTAAAACCAGTATGGCATACACATATGGAGCTGCTCAAAAAAATCCAACATCAACACATTCAAACTTCCCTAAATAAAGTACTTAGGGGAATAGTCATTGCCCCGTGGTAAATAAGAAATGACGACCTTAATCGTGACCTGAAAATAGAAACCGTCACCAAAGCCTTCAAGAACTATGCGGTGAGGCATTAAGAAAGACTTCACAGACATGTAAATCTAGGAATGATCCGGATCTTAGTCAACAGTGAAATAGTGCGGCGTTTGGATCGGACAAAACCACCCGACATATGTCTTTCGCGAAATTGAGGACCAAAATGAACGGTCCAGTGTAACTGGGTCACCTGATGACCTGCAACTCCATCAACATTTGATTTATGTATTCAAGTGAAGTAGATGGGCTGTAGGTATGGCTCAGTTATTATCTTAATCTTTAATAGGTAAATGAAGAATTGGGAGAAGAAGAAAAACAAATTCGAAATTCAGCATTCCATTGCAAGAATACGAACCCAAGAATACGCAGTTTGTGGAGTCAATGGTTATGCCTACGAGTTAGTTCGTTGAATCGTGGTTGACTGAATCTCGTGTGCATGATATGGAACTTCCATAATCCGAATATCCTGGTGACCATTTTTGAACGCACCTATTCAGCCGATCAAATCACTGATGGACAGAAAGTTATCCATTTCTTAATGAACCTTTCATTGGAAAATGGATGCATAGTCTTTCGCTGCATACCAGTACAGCTGGGCTGACTGGAAGGAACGCGAGCTCATTGGAATAAATTAGAATAAATTAGAGTTAGAGAGCCTAGCGTACTAATTCTTACCGGTAGCCTCATAGAATACGCGTATTACTACGAGAATGGAAAACTGTAACGCCTGACCATAGCGTATGGGATCCTACCTGATCAAGTTATCAATACTTTCATGATATTAGGCTTACCTGAAGGTATGCAAGATCAGCTGGGTATCCATCAATTGATACCCTGATCTAATATTAATCAATTTGTAGAGTACATCAGGTTCTTGGTTTTGCAGAAAGATTCTTCCACATTTATTCAATAACTCGAGGTGGATAGTGTTTCAACGCTTGTTCACACGACTTTCCAATTTCCATTGACAGTTTTCGTCGCGTCACCATGGATGACTGGAAGTCAAAAGCTGCCGATACCGTACTGGTTCCCTTTCGAAACAGAGAGCTTCTTCGCTTTCACAGCGACCTACACATTCGCTTCCATCGCTTTCACCATAGTAGCGTACACGATGGAGGCTGTCGACACGCTCCTGCTTTTCATCGCAGGACAGATCTGCCGCCGCCTCGATGCCATTCAAGACGCCCTGATTACCGTCGGCGTCGAGGAACCTCTGCGAAAAAGAGGTTGGAAGCGGTATAAAGCTCAGGAGGACACCTTAGGCCTCGGAATCACTAGACTTGCAGCGTTGAGCCGAGACGAGACCCTTTTGCGTGAGTGCATTAGAGAGCACGTAGACATCATTAGGTGAGTATGACACCCAACCAGTTTCTACTAATTTGATGTCATATGAACGAAGTTAGAGTCGACGGGGATTTTATCAAGTTGAACTGACGTACTTTTCAAGATATTCAACAGACGGTCTCCCAATTATCTGTATTTAAACGGATAAGTAATAAATTGAGAAGTATCGGGGGGGGGGGGGGCACCGGAGGAGATTTGAAATTATTGAATGAGTGATTGTTTTATTTAACCACCAGGGGGTTTCAGGTCAAATGGCCCTCTCTTGCACCTCCCATGGATACTTTTTACATTGAATTAATTTTAATATTTTTTTTCACAAATTATCAATCAATCTGTTACGGAGAAGGGTATTCGAAATATGAAAAACCAATTTCTACCGTAGTTAGAATGATTAGATATAATTAGAATGTTTGAAATGGACTGTATAAAAAATGAAAATGAAAAAAGGAGCTCCTGAACAATAGATTTTATCTTATGAAATTATGGAAATAATAGTGCCTTCGCGCATACAAATAAAATAAATGGATATCTCTGACCGAATTTTGATGAATTATAAGCTGGATGACGAAAAAGCTGAAGTTGGTGAAGCGGGTGAAGATAATGAAGGTTTCGCAGAAAATAAAGGGGTTCTCGTGCTGGTTGGTCGTCGTACTGGAAAATAAGGTTAAATTGTCAGGAATATAGTACTGGCCATACGACGGTAGAGGGGGAAAACTGTGCGAACGTTAACTTACATCGTTCGTTCCCGATCGGAGTACTTATAGGAGTCCTGGGTTCTGTCTTCTTGAGGAGATCCACTAATCGGAGGGAAGGGATGAAGTATTCGTACTTAATATCGCTCTTCCGATTTTCCACAGTGCACGTGGTACTGGATTTAGTGGAGGATGAATGGGTGGCAGATTCGAATGACATTCACCAGTAGACTGACCAGCACGAGGCGTTGAAAATGGAAGGGACATGAAAACCTCCTCGGAGGGGGATTGGGAGACTTCGGTCAGAGATATCAAATATAAACAAGATGTATCACTTGTGGAGCGTAAACACAATCATAACGAGGATATCTTTCACAAAAGGAACATAGATAACAGGAGCACCACAGACCACGTGTACCTCAGCAGCAGCTGAAAACTACAAAAGAAAATAAAGTACTACGAAAATTGAGATAATATAATTTTAAAAAATAGTGTTCTTCTTCTTATGGTTTTTCGCTACTTCGTTATTATAAAATGAATCGTTCTTCTCCTGATTAACAACTTTAGTCATATAAATGAGAACCTGCAACATTTTGTTCTTGTTCCCAGTTGTTTTTCCCTTGTCCCAAAGAAATCATTGGGTGAAACGGAAAATGAAACTGTTTTAACGGGTGAACGAAATAATAACGCGTAATGAACACTGGATAACAACTCCTTATAATGCACAAGAGAACGGATGAACATCGGTAAATTAATCGGTATTATAATGAATGATAACAGTTCAACAACTTGGATAATGATAACAATAATCCATACGGACGAGTGTTGGGTCGGGGAACAGGTTGGACAACAGATCAACGGCTCCTACAAGCCATCATGGTGAGCACTCTATTGGGGCAAGTAACAACTACTACCTACCAGCCCAAACAGAAACATTAAATTGAATACTTCAAGTGGATGTTGACATCTACTATACAGAATATCACAAGTTTGCGAGGCCGGAGGGTATACAATAACCTCCACGACTGAGCAGTATTGCGTTTATAGTTTACTCGGGCGCCTTGAAACGAGCCAACTATCTAAGAATTATTTCACAGGGTTCCTTACGCAATAGCAAAACATACAGTGAACAACATTTACAAGGGGTTTGTGGCTCGATTTGTTCTTTTCTTCAAACAATAGTAATTCGAATTTTACAGGAAGTTTTAAGGGTAAAAACCAATCAATTAACGAATTATGTTAGAAAATACGTGGTTTGATCACAATTACCTACTCGCGGAAGCCAATTAGTACGGGCAATATAAGGTGGCTCTTCTCTTCGGAAATCATATTGATTAGGTACTCGCCAATTCCAACAATATAAGGGTTATTCTCCCAGCTCATGCAAATTTCATGGTTAAGGTAGGCTGATAATAAATGTAAAATCTTTGGGCGATTCCAATGGTTCATTATCAAAGATAATAAACCAAAAAAACCATCATAGAATAATTCTTTAATAGATTAATTATTAATGTTTAAAGAAATCATATGATTATGATGTAAATCATATCTCCCTCACTGTTGGAGGTGTGTGTGAGGGAAGTAGGTTCTACAGGTCCATTGCATGAAAGTCTGCAATCAATAACAATTACAGGTTATCGATCGATAACGTTATATTACATTTGATTTGTGTGATTATAAGAGAGTTCGAGCTCTCTTATAAACACACATATCAACTGTAATATTAAAACTTGATATCAACTGTAATATTAAAACGTGTAATATTAAAACGTTTTAGGAAATATCACTATGCGAGGAATACATAAGGTGAAGTTACACTCACTGTTTAAACTTATGAAAACACACTGACAAGGAACCTAGAGCCAGAAGTTCCTTGAAATATGTTACCCTCATTTGGCGGGAATGTTATACAGTGTTACACTGCAAAGACCGCAAACCTCCTTTCTCCAAATTTGGCGAAAATGGGTTGTTAATTGCTGCTTACCTATCACAAGCTGCATCACCGATTTTAGTGTATGTAGCGGTGAATAAGTTAGTTAAATGCGTGAAAGTCAAGTGAAGAGTTACCCGGTAAACCAAAAGCTGGGAGATAATGAAGATATAACATGTATCTACCGGTGCAGTTACAGCCCAACCGATGGACTACTATGATGTCAAAACAAATGCAAATAGAGTAGGGGTTACCATACAGTCGCTGGAACTAAAACTCCAAAATGTGAGTGCCAGACGGTGCTATGAAAGAGAGGCTTGACAGATGATCCCTGTGATTCCAAATTGTGCAGACAATCGTCAAAACGATGTTTCGAAAAAGTTGGAGAAGAAACGAGGACAACAATGTTTCTTGCCTTATAATCGAAAATGAACTGGGAACGAAATAAAGTCAACGTTTCTCTACTAGTGAGGCGAATTCCTACTGAAAGATGCAGAACCAATCCCGTCTTTGCTGGTGGATTACTTGCTCAAACCCAATGACTTGTCCGAAGATAACGTTCTGCACATACCTACCTGGAAAAATCTGCCACTACGTCCAATACTTTACTCATTCTCAGTTGTGTCAAAAACGTGACGTCGAAATTGCTGCGTGGACACACTCAAAATTTGTTGATTCCGTTGTAGAGGTTGACTCCGGTTTTGCCGACCCAGGAAGGAAGTTCCTTACTCTGCGTCCCTTGTACTGTACGACGCCATAAGCTAATTCAGCCAGAAGAAGTTCTTGGTTTACCTATCGATTCGTCCTGGCAGACAAAGAAGAGGTGATTCAAGGATTTATTTCTAAATCAGAAATTGAGCGTATTTAAAACAAATGTGTCTACGGGTAGGTATTATTAAAATTAAAGTAAATCGATTAAACAGAATACACGTAAGTTATCTTTACTATACAAAGATTACTCGTAACTCCAACATCCCTGATGGGACTGATGGACAAGGAATCAGTGATGATGTTGCCTGCGCCCCCAAGAAAAAGTTTGGATGTAGCGATGCGAAGGTTCTCGTGTTCACCTTCGTGTTGCCAATCATGAATGGCAATAGAAATAGTAATACACCAATTTCAAAAACTCTGCAAATTTTTCCCACAACGGTTTATTATCTTCTTTGAGCAGATCACCCTAATCTAAATAACGAAATGATAGATGAAACTCTAACTTATCATCCAAATTTAACAAAACAAATAAAGTATTGTTTAAACCATTTCACAGACAAGAAACCGAGTGAATATTGCATTGTCATCCATCTGCGACCCATATTTGAAATTTCAAGACTCCAGCTCATCATCAAAATTTAATTTGTTTAAACAAATAGGTATTGTTTAAACAATTTTACAGCCATAAAACCGAGAGAATATTGCAATGTCATCCATCCGCGACCCTTGATTAAAATTTGAATTCCTAGCTCAACATCCAAATTTATTTTTGGTTTAAACAAAATAGGTATTGTTCAAACAAATTTAGAATCATGAAATCGAGTGAATATTTCATTGCCATCCATCTGAGATCCAAGTTTAAAATTTCAAGTCTCTAGCTCAACATCCAAATTTAATTTTTTCAAACAAATAGGTATTGTTTAAACAATCTTACAGACGAGAAACCGAGTGAATATTGCCTTTTCATCCAGTTTTGACTCGATATCTGTAAACCACGTGCAAATCGAATCAGCTGGGCCATTATTCACCCCCATGTTGACGACTTTTGATCTGCTCCAACTGTTTGGGCTGGTAGGTAATAGTTATTACTTGCCCCAATAGAGTGCTCGCCATGATGGCTGGTAGGAGCCGTTGTTCGGTTGTCCGACCTGTTCCCCCGACCCGTTTGTATAGACCTAGTGTTATCACTTACCAAAGTTGCACTGTTATCTTTCATTATAATACCGTTTATTTTATCGATGTTCATCCGTTCTCTTGTGTAAATTAAAGAGTTGTTATCCGGTGTTTATTACTCGTGATTATTTCTTTTACCCGTTCATACATTTTGGTGCCGTAAACCCGCGGATTGTGGTTAATGTCGAGCGTGTCCGAATTTAACCTAGTTTACCTCGTGAGTTTACCGTTTTACCGTTTTACCGTCGTTTTTACCCGTTTTTCGCGTTCTACCGTCCAATAATGCCGCCAAAAGGAATTATGAAGCGTAGATCCCGTCAATCGGACCCGGATTTTCCGCCGGACGATGCGGTTGTTCAATCGGTTCATCCAGTTTCATCTGCGTATGATGTCGTCAAGAATAAGTCTATTCAACTTGATCCCGCCGTTTTTGATCTGCTGAGTGCCCCTCAGCAAGACCTGTTGAAAAACATCAGACGTTGGTCAATCAGGGCTAATGCAGTTCTGAAACGACAACCGGTAAGTGCACTGGCGGAGTTTATCAAGGACGATTTCCGTCGAGGAAGAATGTTCCTCGATGCCGTTGAGGAGGCTCAGTTCGATCAGCAGATTGAGGAAAATCTGCTTAATCAGGTAACTTCTGTTGTTGTAAGTTTGGCTGAGCGCCTCCCCGTTGAAATTAATCCAGTTAGCGCTAAGAAAGAGGTTGATGACGAAGTTGTTTTCAGTCATGAGCACGCTTACGCTCAGATTAAAATGATGAATCAGCTGCTCACAACCGTCCCGTTATTTGAAGGCCAAATCTCCCGCTTTGCGGAGTTTAGGAAACTGTTTGATGGTGCAGTTCATAACATGAAGCACATACCCGATGAAATTAAATTTGAGAAACTGTTGAGCAAGCTTTCTCCCGATCTCCGATCATCATTTGCCGGTAGCAGCTATCAGCAGGCTTATGACGCCCTGGTAGCGGAAAATACCTCAAAATACCGTTTGGCTCGTTCAGTATTTGCGCAGCGCATACATTTACCCCGTTTGGAAAGGCCCAACGTTGCTGACTTGGAACATTTCCACAACGACGCTCGTTCATGGGTAGGATCAATGCTCGACCTCCCCACTCCCAATCTTCGGGAGTACTTATTGTTTGAAGCCCTGTTTTTTTGCTTATCCGCTGAGCTCAAAGAGAAGTTCAACCGGGAGGTGATGGAACAAATGGATGCCATCCCCTCTCACTCTGATCTGCTTCGGTTTATTGGAAAGGAGCTAAGGATAGCTCGACTGGTCCCAGAGGAGAAGCAGGGGAATAAAAAAGCTCCAACCACTGTTCAGAGAGCCCGTTCACCCTCACCATTCCGGTTGTCAGCCCTTCTAGCCACCAGTTCCACTCCACGACCGTCACCCGCTTCAAGACCCGTTCAAGAAGAAGAAAAGATGGCCATGATGTCCCTTTGTTCCAGCCGTTCGCCCCCCAGTCCCCCCATAGAAACATCAGCCCCGTTATGAAGGTACGACGGCGCTCAGCCGGTTCCTTCCAAGGTATCATTGGTGAGCGCTACTGCCAAGAGCCCATTACCCGTTAAGTCTTCAACTGTTAAGAATTCAGCTGTTCGACGTCAACTTGTAGGTAATGTTAGGCGCATGTTAGCACCTAGGAATAATTTCAGGGGCCTGTTTCCTGGGATTGAGTCATCCAAATTAGGCGTAGCTGGCTCATCCCAACCCGTTAGTAAAATTGACGTCACCCATAAGTCCTGTTTAAAATTATCTCGTTTTGGGCTCACCCCTACTGCTGTAGTCCCCCTTTCCTCCTGTAGAGGGGAAATAATTAAATTCAGAGCTTTGATTGACTCAGGAAGTGAAGTCAATATTGTTTCCCCGTTAGTAGTGAAGAAGTTAGGACTCCGTTTGATTCCCATGAAGGGCAGTTTACAGGGAATTGGGAGTTCTTCAAACCCCATTCACAGTTCCGTTACTGCTCAGCTTCACACACGTTCTGGTAGGGTAATTCCTTTTGAAGCGCTCGTTATGGAGAGCCCCCTTTCGCCATTGCCCAGCCGTAGTTGGAACCCTGCTTTATGGCCCAGTATCACATCCATGGAAACCCAACTTGCTGACCCACAGTTTCACACTGCTCACTATGTTCAGGCTATTCTCGGAGCTGACATTTTTTCCCGATTGCTTCCCCGCTCCTCTGAGGTTGGTCTATGGGAAACTGACTTGGGAACTCTGGTTACTGGTGCCACTCCACCCGTCTGTAAAAAGTCCGTTCAATTCAGCCGTTATGCGCATCAAATGAAATACTCCAGCGAAGAGCCAGTTAACAAGATAGAGCCCCACCCCTTCCTCGTTCAAGCTAGATTCCTGGCCGCTTATCCCTGCTCACAGGGACCCCATGTTTTCACTGTTCCTAAATTCTTGCCTAAGAACTACCACTCGCAAGTTCTTAAGGAGCTCTCTACCGTTTTAGAGGTAGTAGCTGCCAATCCTAAACCCCAACGGAAGCCGTTTCCCCGGTTCCCGTTCAGCAATCAAAATGTTAAGTCTACTGTTAGTCAAGTTAAGCCCAATCACTCAACCCCTGTTCGAAATCTATTTTCTGTAGCTCCACCCATGGAACTTGTTGAGAACCCAATTAGTTTGTTCCAGCTCGCAGCCCAGGTCTGCACGTCTGATTTCCAATTGGTATCTCCCAGTGTAGTGTGTTTCCCAATCAAAGATGAAGATATACCTGCACCTACCGATGAAGTTTCTGTTAAGGTAGCAGCTGTTCCCGTTTCCACTGATGATCTGCTACGCCAGATGTTTGAAATTGAGTCTGTTGAACCCGTCTCCCCTTGGACGCCTGAGGATCATCAGGCTGAAAACCGTTTTTTGGAATCAGTTAGTAGAGATAAGTTTGGTCGCTACACTGTTGCTCTTCCGTTGTCTGAGTCTCCCACTGCTCTGGGTGAGTCCAGACACATTGCTTTAAGACAATTGTATAGGTTGGAAGCCAGACTAAAACGTAACCCTGTTTTAGCCACTGCTTACCGTTCGTTCATGGAAGAATATACCCAATTGGGACATATGAGGCTGTTAAGCTCAGAAGAAATCCCCCGTTTCCCCAATTATTACATTCCTCATCACTCTGTTCATCGTGAAGGTGATCCTGTTGCAAAAATCCGCGTAGTATTTAATGCGTCTCAGCGCACTTCCAATGGCCGGTCTTTGAATGAAATTCTGCTAGTTGGACCAAAAATGCAACCCGATATATCCGTTATGGTAACCCGGTTCCGCTCTTTCCGCTATGTTTTTATATCTGATATACGACAAATGTTTAGGCAGATTCAACATCCAATTGAGGATCAGGACCTGTTAAGAATAGTTTGGCGCAACTCCCCTGATCAACCTGTTCAAGATTTCGCCCTCACAACTGTTACCTACGGAACTGCTTCAGCCCCCTTCCTAGCTAACCGGGTCATCCGTCACTTAGCTGATGAAAATGAGGAAAGTTACCCAATTGCTTCCAAATTGTTGAAGGAAAATACGTACATTGACGATGTACATGGTGGGGGGAGTTCCCTGCACTCAGCGTTAGAGGCTAGGAATGAACTGCTGTCACTGTTAGCTACTGCTGGGTTGGAGCTCCGTAAGTGGGCCTCCAATTCTGATCAGTTGCTTTCTGGTATTCCAGAAGAGCACCGGCTTGCCCCCTCTGTTCCTGTTTGTCTGACCTCCGATGATGAAAAGCCATTAAAAATGTTGGGAATCTCCTGGAACCCTACCACTGATGAGTTTTACTTTAAGGTTCCCGTTTCTCTTACTGTTCACACCAAGAGAGAGTTAGCTAGTCAAGTTGGAAGGATCTACGACCCCGCTGGGTGGATTATGCCAGTTTCTGTTCAAGCTCGTTTCATTCAAAGGGAGATTTGTCGTTCAAAGTATGATTGGGACGATCCGTTACCAGGTTCATTTGTTCATGATTGGGCTGCCCTTGCTGATACCCTCAATTTGCTTCAGTCTGTTTCCATCCCTCGTCACATACGAGTGGATGCCCCCGTTCAATGGTTAGTAGGATTTGCTGATGCCTCGGAAAAGGCCTATGCTGCCACAGTTTATCATGTATCTCAGATGAACAGTGAATTTGCTGCCCGTTTAATTTGGCTCGAGCAAAAATCGCTCCAATGAAGCCTCAGTCAATTCCCCGATTAGAACTGCTAGCGGCGGAACTATTGGGTAAAACCATGACTCGTGTCCGTTCCGAATATCCTTCTGTTCCCAATTCTGCAATAATTGCCTGTTCTGATAGCACAGTTGCCCTATCCTGGCTCACCGCTGACCCCGCTCCCGTTTGGAAGGTATTTGTGGGTAACAGGGTTTCTCGAACCCTGTCCCACTTGCCCAAAGAGCACTGGTTCCATGTCCGTTCTGCTGACAACCCCGCTGATGTTGCCTCCCGTGGAGCCAAACCTGATCAGTTAGTGAACTGTTCCTTGTGGTGGAATGGTCCAGATTGGTTGGCTTCCGACCGTTCCTTGTGGCCAGTGAGGAGGATTCGCCCTGATTTGAAACCCGATTCTGTTTCAAGTGAAATCAGAGCTTCATCGAGAGTAATAGCTGCAACTATTGTTGAGACTCCGTTTGAAGCCCGTTTTAGCTCTTATACTGTTTTGCGTCGAGTTACTGCTTGGATAATCCGCTTTATTAATAATTGTAAAATCCGCCGTTCCTGTTTGCTATCTCAGACTAGACCACCGTTAAGCACATCTGAGCTTCAGAAAGCCGATTCAGTTCTAGTTCGCCGTTCTCAAGGTCGCAGCTTGTCTGAGATCCAAGAAGCCACCATTAAAGGAGCTAAACCAACTAAACTGATGAAACAGTTGGCTATATTTTCCGATTCTGAAGGCACTCTCCGAGTAGGGGGTCGCTTATCAAATATGCCTGGGTCATTTGAGACACAGCACCCCGCTTTGCTTAAACCTTCTGATTTACTGGTACCGCTGCTCATCCGTTACGCGCACACTACATGCATGCATGTAGGGCCCAGAGCCACGCTGGCCCACCTGCGTACTCGATACTGGGTGATTGATGGGAGAAATGCCGTTAATCGTGTTTTAGCTGGGTGTACCCGTTGTTTTTCAATTAAACCGAGACCGTTTCAGCCCATGATGGGTCAGCTGCCTGAGGCCCGAGTCACCCGTGCCTTTGCCTTTGAGCAGGTTGGAGTTGATTTTTGTGGCCCGTTCACTGTTTCTATTGCCGGTCTTCGAGGAGCTCGAGCCGTTGAGGTTTACCTTGCCGTTTTTGTTTGTTTCACAACCAAAGCCGTCCATCTTGAAGTTGTTATGGATCTTAGTACCGATGGGTTTCTCCAATGCTTGGAGCGGTTTATGGGTCGCCGAGGCGTTCCCTCAGCTATTTGGAGCGACAATGGTCGTAATTTCCTGGGGTCATCCAACTTACTCAACCAAATCCGCTCTGCAAGCCCCTTTGATCATGTAGTAGCTGAACGACTCGCTAACCGAGGGGTGGAATGGAAATTCATTCCACCTAGGGCACCGCATTTTGGTGGGTTATGGGAGGCTGCCGTTAAGTCTGCTAAACGACTGTTGAAGGTCAATTTAAGAGATCAAACCACCACGCTTCAAACGTTCAGCACCGTTGCCATTAGGATTGAGGCCATTCTTAACAGCCGCCCGTTAGTTCACCAATCCTCCTCACCAGATGACATACTGGTACTTACCCCTGCTCATTTTCTCGTTCAACGCCCGCTTACTGCTTTACCTGAGAGCAATGTGTTTGACTTCAGCTCCCGATTAGCTCCTAAGTGGAAGTTTGTTTCTAATCTGGTAAGTCAATTCTGGAAGAAGTGGCACTCTGAGTACCTGTTAGACCTCCAGACCCGATCTAAGTGGAATACCCCTGATCGCCCTGCTACAGTGGGGGATGTAGTGTTGATTAAGGAAGACAATATTCCTCCTCTGTCGTGGCCCATGGGTGTGATAGTGGACCTCATTCCTGGTAAAGATGGTGTAACCCGTGTAGCTAGAGTCCGGTCTGGTAATGGGGAGAAACTCCGCCCGTTAGTCAAGCTCTGCCCGCTACCAAAGGACTGTTAGTGCCCGTTTCTTAAACTTGTTAGAATGAGTGCCTCATTGTGGGGGGAGGATGTTTGGGCTGGTAGGTAATAGTTATTACTTGCCCCAATAGAGTGCTCGCCATGATGGCTGGTAGGAGCCGTTGTTCGGTTGTCCGACCTGTTCCCCGACCCGTTTGTATAGACCTAGTGTTATCACTTACCAAAGTTGCACTGTTATCTTTCATTATAATACCGTTTATTTTATCGATGTTCATCCGTTCTCTTGTGTAAATTAAAGAGTTGTTATCCGGTGTTTATTACTCGTGATTATTTCTTTTACCCGTTCATACACCAACTTATTTTTTTTTTATTTGGCATTTTACATAAAATACAGCCATGTAAATGCAGTTAAATAATTAAACACTTGTACAAATGAAAATCAAAAACTTAAATCAAAACTTCAGTCCACAGTTGGTTATAAACTTAAAAAACTCTTCATACAATAAAACATTTCGCAATATACAACCATACCCGAATGGTGATGGTACTCGGCCAATCAGAAAATCAAAAAACTTTTCTCGTTGTACAGCGAAGAAAACACACTCCATTAATAAATGTTCAGCGTCACCTTTTGGGTCGTCACAAAATGAGCACTCCGGCGACGGACGAGCACCAATTCGGAACAAATATGCTGGGCATAAAGACACTCCTGTTCGCAAGCGCGATATGACTCGGCAAAGCTTCCGGTCTCCTGCAACTTGAAGCATCCAAGGCTGAGTAGGCAATGTAGCTTGCCAAGACTTGTACATCGGGATTGTGCTGTCCTCTTCATATGCCTTACGCCATTGTGCTACATAGTACTGTCTGATTGCCGCATAAATATCATCTTTCGGAAGGGCAATGTCTAGGCGGGGGCCTAGCCGGGCTCCCCGCCGAGCGAGTTCATCTGCTTTTGTATTTCCGTCAATTCCATGGTGTCCCTTCTTCACCCACATCAAAATAATCTTTATCCCCCTGGTTTTGCATTCATGCAACATACATAATATTTCACAAACCAAGAGTTTATTGGCTTTGTGTGGAACTGGGCTTAGTAGTAAATTAATTGCACTCAATGAGTCAGTGCACAAGATGACGACGTCGCCTGCTGATGAGCTCTCCAAGGCATGTTTCACCCCCATCTTGAGTCCTACCAACTCTGCTGTGAATGAACTCGCGTGCGAAGACAGCTTGAACTTTGAGCCCTCGTTGTGAACGAACGGCTGGTCGTGCCAAGCTGCGGAAGGTTTTAAAAAATTCTAAAAAATAAACTAAGTAACAGTTAGTTTACTCTATGTAAATGTGAACTGAAAACTATACCGTGCCATCTGAATTTTTCGAGTTATGAAATTTTAAAATTTTAAAATTCATTTTGAACCCCTCCCTCTTGACAGAGGGTTGTGAAAAATTTCAAGAGTCATTGTGGGGTTGGTCCGAGCCCGTTAAAAAATGCGTAATTTTAGCTCAACACTACTGGGCAAAGTGCCGCGGACGAACGGATTTTTTTTTTTTTTTAATTCGATTTTTGGAATCTACGTATCATGAAATGTACAGGTAGATAATGAATTGTGACTTTTATTCAATTCGATCAGTAGCGCAATCTATCCTATAAACCAATAATTAACGAAGGGGGGGAAGAAGAGGAGATAAATTTGTCCACGGTTCCAACGAGTTCAAGAGACTCCTAAACGAATATATTGGGAGATTCTTCGGCTAGTCCCAAAAGCAAAGGCCGATCTCGATTATTATGATTATTATTCATCCGCCCTCAAGGATCTGGCGGGGGAAACGAATGGAAAAGAGAACGGTTCGGTTTAAGATGGATTCTGAAAGGAGAATGAAGTATAAAACGGCGGATGCCTGGAGGGAAATCGTGAAGGGGTGGAAAACTCAATTTCTCATTTCCTAATAGTCTGGCCAGATTTTTTGAACACGAATAGAATCTTCTCACTTCGATTACCGACAGATTTCTCCGGCGGTGGAGTCTCCACGTGGAATTTGATGAATTACCTGTACCTACCTTCCTTTTCATCCAACGAACCAAATTACAAAGGTAGGTAGAGAAAAAGAAGTAGGTGGGTAGAATATTAAATTGAACCGTCATCAATCACTATTGAGCAAAGAGGGTGATTGGGTGCTGTCATCATGACCTTTTCGTGATCAAATGACTCAGTTCCACACGCACTCGTGTTTGGTATATCCACTCCATTACCCGCAGAAATGGTAATCACCCACACGAGTTACATTGCGATGAGAGCAAATTTTCGAAGAAATAACTGGTTTTATGTAAAATTTCTCCATTTAACTGGTTTTATCACCAATTTCGTCTCTTTTTTTTCTGATTATAACCTCAGTTTGTACATTTTTGAACGCTGAACACGATGGTACAGTCAAATTTGCGACATCCCATTCCGTTATTCGCGGAAGCGGTCTGAAACGGATTTTGGTATAAACATTTCTTGGAAATTCGAGTTTTAAAATTTTTTGACCGAGAACAACAATACTTCTCTTCGAAAATTCTCTGAAAAACCTTTGCCGCTATTTTTCATGGAATGATAGAAGATAGCTAAAATCGAGTTTTGAAATTCGAATTCTGCACCTTTAAAAACATACGAGTATGTTTGAGTTGTTGAGAGTGAAAAATTAATTGGGATTTTTTAAAGGGGATTTAACACTTGAAAGTAGCTGGAAAAGACGCATATGAGCTATATCTTAAAAACTAGACTTGATAGCGAAAAAATTGGTTTCAGATTTGGATTCAGGACCCTCCAAAACCCCTACACCAATTCTAATCTCCTCTGCTCCAAACAACACCTTATTTTAAGTTAGCCAAAAAATGTATGATTCGCACTATGATTCTCTAAAACAGGCTCGTGAGGACGTTCGACATAGTACTGGACGACATCTTCCTAGCGCAAGTTATACAATCAACTATAGTATCCACCATGTCGTTCTTCGCAGCATCAAAGGTATTGTAAGACTCAGGCAGATCAAAATGGAGCGGGTGTAGCTAGAAAGCAATCACAACGATGATTAAATCATTCGAAATTTTCGAAACGAACTAACCCGCCACACTCAACATACACGTACTATCCTTTCCACGCAGCATTACTGCGCATTGCATTGTGCAAAATCCCATACCCGAAATTGATCAAACTGCGAATTGGGTAACACAGAACTATTCATACTGCAAATGGACGTGACATGAATACAACAATGTGTGATTAATACACGGAATTTGATCGGTCAATACAGTTTAACTCTTTAGATCATAGATATTTCGCGGGTTTCAAAGATTTTAAAATACTAATATGGTGGAGAAGCTCTTAATAAAGTTATACAACTACCAGTATATTAATAATGGCTATTATTATTACCAGAGTATACTTCGCAGTGGTTCTCACTGCAGTCATTCAGTTGTAAGATGTTCAGTACTATATTTTTTTCTATTCTAGCTCGAAGATCCTTTTCGAGATATACCAAAACTCGGAGCCATCATAATTGGTACTTTTCTTCAATTTTTCATGTACTGCTGGCTCGGAGAGGAGATATCCGATCACGTATGTACCTGAAGAAATATTTACCAGAACAATTAATGAGTTCAACATCAAATACACTGTCAACTATCAATCTCACATTTCAGAGTGACGATCTTCACAGAACTTTGTACTTGAGCGAATGGTACAAGTGCCGAGAGAAAATAATGAAATCCCTAGTCATCATGCAGACGTTCACAAAAAACCACTTCAGGCTCGAAGGTGGCCATTTGTTCGACATCGACCTACGAACTTTCACTTTGGTCAGAACCTTATATATCAACAATTCCATTTTTATCAGGAATTAACAGACGAGATTCAAAACAAAAATAAAATCCACAGTCATGCAGCATGGCTATAAGAGCGAATTTTCGAAGCAATAATAAAATTCGCTAAAAGTCTGTTTTCACGAGAATAAATGAAAGGTTGGGGAAAACGTAATTCATTATTTAACATTCGTTAATCATCATCCGAAGTGCTATTGGATTCCACAACATTCCGTTGAGCATTAATCGTGATTAAGAACTCACCAGCCAAATTCGGCCGATTAGCGTCGCTAATCATGATTATTCCAACGCTTCTTACGTTGAGCGTTTGGGCGTTTACATAATATGTTGTTTGCATGATAGGTATTTTCTTAGATCGGCTCTTGCGGGGCGCGACGGGCATTGCCTATAGTCCCGCAATAAGGTTTAATCATGAATTCATGCGATTTATATTTATATTATTGTATTGAAACTTGAAAATAAATAAATAAAAATAAATAAATACCTACAATTTCAGAACTGTTTCGTACATATTTTCGTACTTTTGTTTTGTACTTTTTTTCTCGTGCTTTCTTGTTTCGAATGCCTCGTGCGTTCATTCGCATTAGCGTTTGAGGAAGAGGAGTTGTTTATCCGCCGACCTAAGAAATTAAGAAAGCGCTCAACGTTGGAGCAGTTCAATAGTCGTTAACATTAAAATTTTGGGTGAATTGTGAGGCAGCCTGTCAGGTCTATGTTCATACTGGCCCAACTGAATCGAACAGCACATGGTTTCAGATATCGAGTTAATGATAATTAATAATAAATAATAATACCAATAAATAAATGGTTATTTGCTGCCCAAAAAAGAATTATAAAAATTCTCCTTAAAAGAAGTAATAGATACTCCACGGTGGCCCTATTCAGAGAGTTTAGAGTACCAACCGTGCACGAACTCGTGGAAAGGGCGACGCTAATTAAAATTCAACGGGAGAAAATAGCGGGTAACCTGCAAATGATAACAAATACGGGGACCAGATCAAGTTACCTAAACAAAGTTAAATTGCCATTCCGTGCAACCAGCTGGGGACAGAGGTGTTTTGATTATAGGGGGGCGTTGTCTTTCAACAATTTACCCAGTGATCTAAGAGAGATGGGTTCCTTGGACCCCTTCAAAAAGGCGTTGAAGGGGCGTTTCTCCGGATCACCACTGTGAGTTGGATGGGTCGCGGTTGGTTCATTGTTATGTATACATATACATTGTAAATATTATTATCAATTCTAGAATTATCAATAGCAAATCAATCTCTTTTATTTTGGAAATTAGTATTTATTTTTGAAAGTTTGTATTTATTTTTGAAGATTTTTATTTATTTTTGAAAATTTGTATTTATTTTTGAAGATTTGTATTTGTTTTTGAAAGTTGGTATTTATTTTTGAAAATTTGTATTTATTGTTTCATTCATATTTGTCTGCGAGGATTCGACTCCTCCCCTCAGCACAAGCTCTGCTTAAAGAGGGGAGTAGCATTAAGTAGCACTAAGCAGTATGTATTTTATGTATTGTATTTTTGGAATAAATGCATTAAAAAAAAAAAAAAAAAAAAAAAAAAATGATATAACCCAGCAAATTCTTGACACAACGGTTTATTATCTTCCTTGTACAGATCGCCATTCTGTCTGGATCACTAAATGATAGATTAATTATTACCTATAATGAATTATCCTTCATTATTAATAATTATTATCAAGTAGTGTAAAATATTAGGTATTAATGATTATTAATAATAATTATTAATTATAACAATCATCTACTATTGATTAACTCGATATCTGAAAACCATGTGCTGATCGAAGCAGCTGTGCCTGTATGAACATTCACCCGAGAGGCTGCCGCATGATTCACCCCCCATTGACGACTATTGATCAGCTCCAACTTTGAGCCCTCATTGTCGACGTACGGCTGGTCGTACCCAGCTGTGGATGATCTTAAATAATTCTAAAGAAAAAAAAAAACTCTAAATAAAAACCAAAATTTACACCTTCCCAACTAAATTTTTCAAGATATGAATTTTTCAAAATTTCAAACTACGTTTTGAATCCCTTACGTTATGTCCAGTATATTCTCCCATATATCGACAATATTCTCGTAACATTACAGCTCGTCATAAAAATTCATTTAGATTTGGATTTGTTTACAACAGAACTGATAGCAGTTTCTATTAGGAAATAATTTTTTTTTTTTACAGGTTTTGCAAGAATCATTTAGTTTTTTCATGGTCCTACGAACAGTGGTTCGATAATTCACGCTTCGTAAGTACCAAGATAGTGGCATCATCGATCGTCTAAATAGAAAATAAAAGTGACTCGAACATGATACGATCAAACTATGTATTTATAACCCTACACAAATCTGCTGGAAATGTTCGAGACTTTCACTGTCATAAATAGACAGTAAAAAGAAGTAAAAAGTGTGTATAGTCATAAATTACACGACATTACAAATTCATGACACAACGGTTTATTATCTTCTTTGGTGTAGATCAATATAGATCCCTATACCATGTACCTATACATAATACCATAGATTATAATCGTAAAATTCAGACACCCCCCACCCCCTGGTTAGGTGTAGAGGAGTACCCCAGGGTTCAAAAAACCCTACTTGTACCTACCTACGGCCTACCTACCACACAATTTTCTCAATTCGTAGACACGAAAAGAATATAAAAAACTCGATGGGACAAAAGAATGTTGTTTCAATCAGCTGTCCTCTACGAAGAACGTAACGGTTTCCCCGCAGTTTGACACACGCTGGTATGGAGCAGGGATGGCCATGGGTAGACAACATATCGATATTTCGATAGTATCGGAGGTAACGTATCGATGACGATATTTATCGTATAGCTCAGAATCGATGCTTTTTGCAACCGATAGTATCGATCAAAAATATCGATGTTAACTAAAATATCGGTTGACAAAAAGATCCAATTAAAAAACTATGTAAATAGGTAGTTGAGCCCAACTGTAATGACCATTTTCTGGCAATGAATTTTTTCATACCTATTTAAACATGAGTACTTTTTACGACACCTAAACTCACCCTTATAAAAAACAACACAAAGGGTTCCCCTTGTTCTTCTTTCCATTTTCCTGTCCAGGCCGACGCCATGATGGACACATTTATTGAAATTTACTCATGAAGGTTAAAACGTCCATGGAACTAGTAGAAAGCTCTACTATTTCACCCACAAAACTCAGTTTTGTTTTTGTTATTACTCCCAACCCCAATATTTCGGCGAGCCTTCATGGATGCTATCCATGCTAACTCATTGTTTAAACTTGAATCGTCGTTTTATTAAAACAACATTTTATGAAATCTTTTAAATCCTTGATTACACTGGTGAAACTCATTTCTCCTAATCAACGTTTCAAATCTCTGATTTGATAAATCAATGGTTAATTTTAACAATGGTTAAGAGCGTTTGGTGAAACTGGCCCTGAGTAGACCCTTGAGTCTGTTTTCACGGGATCAGTAATACTGACAATTAGGTACGCTAGACGTGGTGGTGGTTTTGGTTTCATTCCTACTATCTCATCTTGAGTCAACAATAACTGACATGAAAAATATGCAACATAAACACTGCAGCTGCTAGAGCAATAAAAGGCAAGTTAAATTCCTAATACGGCACAGAAATAATGCAATTACATACTGAAACGTAACATAGGTTTGTAATTATAGGTACCATTTTGAGAGAAGAGAAAAAAAAAAACATCGATGTGTGATTAGCATCGTATGAAAAAACCTCGATATTTAAAGAAAAACGTCGAGTATTTCAAAACACCGGGTATTCGATGCCCATCGCTACTTTATACACCTATCAAAATAATCTAATAATCTAACCGGAAAAATTGTAGAAGGTACCTGTTCGTAGAATATACGAGGGGTCCTGAAAAGTGAGGTGGGTTGGCGGTTGACCCTTTACAGCCCAGCGCGAAGGCTCGAGCATTCTAGCGGGAATGCCGGGAACTAACAATGTGTGAGGGCTGCTTATATATCCTCAGCCATATCAATCGATTCTTGTTCCTCATAGAAAATGCACAAGACCAATTTAGAACGAGGGAGGAGTTAATGCACAACTAGTACTGTTGTTTCACCGAAACAAATACACTCTCTAGGGAACTGGTATTTGCCTGATTAAAATTTTAATTGTATAACTTATCATTTGAATCTACCTAGTTGTTTACTTTCGATTCAGAATCAAGAGTGCAAACATCAAATAAGTTGCTGACCGAGGTAGCAGGTCTTTGGAATGCATTTCTATAAATTGTCAGTAAATACCTGATGCATTCCCATATCATTCATGTCGACGTGACGCATGCCCAGCGTTAATTAGAGACTGAATTTGTGACAACTCCTTCGAACTAATGAATAACCAAAATGCTGTCTCCATCAACATGGACAAATACAGGCCCCTAGGCTCCACCTGTGGTGCACGCCCTGGGCACGTGGTTTGGTGGGAAGGGGGGAGGGGGGGCTCACCCCGGAAAAATGAGAGAAGTTAGGTGAAAAATGGAGATTTTTGAGGGAACTTAAGGGAGTCTTGTACCAAGTATGTACGTACAACGTACCTACTATCTACAATATTAAAACATGATCAGTGACCGTATTTTGTAATTTTAATGGTGGAGCTGGCCCCTAGGCGCGCGCATGTATCGCCTATGCTTAAATTTGGCCCTTTCCATCACGACTATCATCAATGGATATGACAAAACTCCAATGAGAGACGAACTTAAATTACCACTAATTCGGAATGTGGGCGAATGAGCGTGGTTTCTAAAAGTGAGTTGATGTTCTGGGCCGATGGAGCGGTTTTATAGCAAATAAACAAAGGAGTCATAATTAGTCAGAAATCAAATTCGAAATCAAATTCGAATACTCGTACAAAACAGATGGTAGGTACTGATCCGTTTGAAATCTGCTTGTAGCTATCACTATATTCACCGATACCTAATCAAGGGACTCCGTTCTTAGAGCGATATCTTCCGTTATCCCACCTGATCAAATGACCCGCTCATCTTTCCATGACGACCCTCCACCCCTCTACTTCAAACCGCTTCTTAAGGCCTCTCAATTGCCAGACTAATTTCACTTTTACACAGACTAAGCCCTTCAAGACCACCAACCAACTTATTAGCGCTTTTTGAATAGCCGTAGTACTATTTTACTACTACTGAGGATCGATTCCAAGCCCATAAATGGACCTTTACTACCATGCCTCCTGATGTTTGGCAGTTCCCTGAGAAGAAATGAATTAAATAAGTTGTTATAAATTTTTTAACAACTTTCTAACGTTATGTTTGACATTTCCCCAAGAAGAAATGGACATTTACGTTTGATAAAACTTCATAAAGTCAAAAAAGGACGCAGATTTCTCTACTGTTCTGGAATGTCTACAGGAGGACCGAATAACTCCAAAACTAAACCCACCGTAAACGCCCACCTTCCAACCCATCATCGTCTATTTCCACTGAAATATGAGTACACTGTTAAACCGGTTTCGGTGATTAAACCGGTCTAACAGTGTGCTCATATTTCAGTGGAAATAGAAGATTTTTTTCAAATAGGTACTCTGGTTTTACTAACATGGGTTTCCACGATTTCCTCACGAGTGATTTAGTTCCCACCATACCTCCTGATGTTTGGCAGCTCCCCAAGAAGAACGTCTTACCTGCAACAAAACCAAAAACAAATGTATTTAGTACGTATTCCAGATTTTAGGAAGGATCAGGTAATCATAATGACACGTTAACATGCCCTATCACTAGGGATGGGTATCAGATGGAAAAACATTTATGTTTACACATCGATTTTGTTTATTAAGTACCTATCTTCAATAATGAACCGTTGAAATCGACCAGAAAACCCCTCTCACAATTTGTTGGTTTACGTTTCAAGGTAGATTCAGAAAATCGAATAAAAAAACTGCAAATTCTTGACACAACAGTTTGTTACCTTCTTTATGCAGATCACCCTTCTGTCTAGAACACTAAATGATAGATTAATTATTATTAAGAATTATCATCAATTATTAATTATTTTATCAAGTACTGATAGGTAATTATTATTACTAATTGTTAGTTAGGTATTAATAATTGTTATTAATTATTAATCACAATTATTACTGATGTTGAGGGTCGGTCAAATGACGGTCAAACTAAATCACACACACAATTATTACTATTTATGATTAATTAGCATAGAAGTCTAGAACCATTTAAAAAAACTCGGCGCTTCGCGCCTCGTCGTTGTATAGAACGAGGTATTTGCTATGCAAAACATGAATAATGTTTTTGCGTCCCGTTTCCCCTTTTCCTTATCCCTTTTCTTTGTCTGTATGGAAAATATTAAGAAATGTGCGGAAAATTTATTAGAATGTTGTTTACAGTTTTATTTACTCAGGGCTGTATCTCAGCTTCTTCGATATTTACAGCGGTTTTGGCAGTATATAATTTATGCATAAATTAAAGGCTTTCCAACGAATGGAGAACGTTTTTTGTCCGTTGAAAACTAAAGAAGTTTCATTTCCCTAGAAACGGCTCGGTTGTACGTGAAAATCATTAAAAATCTTCGTGACATAATTTCGTGACTTAAACTTCGTTACGCTTTTCAACTCTGGTAGGCCACCGCAAAAACATTATTCATGTTAAAATAAACTCCATCTAAATCTGAACTAAAAACTTTACCGTTCCATTTGAGTTGTTCGAGTTAACTATGAAATTTTCAAAATTTCAAAATTCGTTTTGAACCCCTTCCCATTGACTTAGGGTTTTTCCGAAGAAAAACATCGATGCGTGATAAAAATCGGAAGGAAAACATCGATGTCAAAAACATAAAACATTGAAGGTTTAAAACATCGAGTACTACTACCCTACTATCACCCCATATACTCACCCATTGATATAGTTGTGGCTGGTACCCAGTGTTGCCAGATGTAGGGATTTTTCCATACACGTAGGGAATTTTGGGGTGCATTGAGCGTAGGGAATCCCTACGCTGAACGTAGGGATTTTCGGTCAAGCTAGGTTACGTGATTCAATCACTGGCAAAATTCTGATAAATTGAATAAATATACGATTTTAGTACATGTCAGGAGCGCAACTACGATAATATTATGATCAGCTGGTAGTCGCTCCTTGACAACGACCAAACAACCGACGTGGTCCACACATGTCATCAGACGACAGATGTTGAACAAACGACATTCGAGTGATAGACTTTAGAACATTCATCTTGTATTATCATCAAGCATTTTTGAATAAACAGTTATGTATTATATTATTATTTACTAACAATCTTACATGATGCCGAAACCAAAAACGAGAAGAAAATCATCATTTGATCAAGACGGTGTTAAAGAACATGAAAACCCCACCAGGAAAGAGACCGTAAGTCTTGAACGTCACATCGGAGTAAGTGCCAAACCACCCAAGCCTTTGATTATAGATCCTAGTTCTAATATGAGCCAAAAGTGGAAAAATTGGCTACGCAACTTCGAGTGGTACGCTACCGCCTCCTACCTTTACGATAAGCCGCCTAAAGTGCAGGTTGCCACATTCATGATGGCTTTAGGTGAGGATGCCATAGAAATTTTTGAAACATTTGCGTTAACTGTAGAGGAAGAAAATGATATTTCCGTAATTAAAAAGAAATTCGCCGGTTATTTCGTTAAAAAATCAAATGTAATCTACGAAAGGTACATATTTAACTCTGTCACACAAGAGAAAGGCCAGAATTTTGACGAATTTCTTACCAAAATATTGAATAAAGCCATAAATTGTGATTTCCGCGACATGAAAGAAGAATTAGTTCGCGACAGAATCGTTATAGGAATAAATGATGATCGGGTACGAGAAAAACTGTTGATAGAAGAAAACTTAACATTTGACGGAGCAGTGAAGATTTGTCGTTGTGCGGAGGAAACAAAGAAACAATTAGTGGGTATGTCTTCAAAACAAAATTCTACATCGTACGAGGTTGATCAATTATCTCAAAAACGAGCGCACAATAATAAAAACTTAAACGACTCCCCATTCCTCTGTTATCGATGCGATCAAACCCACGGTAGAAGAGCATGTCCTGCATTCCAGAAAAAAATGTTCTAAATGCTTTAAATTGGGTCACTTTCCCCAATGCTGTAGAACTGCAAAAAGAATTAACATGGTGGGCGAGGTTTCAGAAAACGGCAACCCTATCAACGTAGACGTAGACTATATAAAAAACTCCGACGCAAATAATATTTTCAGAATTAATTGCTTGTCAAATCCTGAAAATCACTGTGATAACTGGATAGAAATTTTAGCTCTCCCCAACAACATAAAAGTTAATTTCAAATTAGATACCGGTGCGCAGTGCAACATCATTAATTCTGACATTGCTGCTAAATGTAAAATTCGCGTAATGCAGTCTCCAGTTTGCAACGTAATTTCGTATTCGAATAACAAAGTGGACGTACTCGGCGAATGCTTTGTCAATGTTACTACAAGAAAAAACATCACTCGTAGCATCAAATTCATCGTGTTGCCCAACAATTTTCAGCCAATACTGGGAGCAGATACTTGTGAAGAGTTGGGTTTCATAAAACGAATAGAAACAGCGGAAGTCGAGACATTTGATAGCCAAATATTTGACGGCATTGGTTGCTTAAAAGATTTCGAGTACGACATAGATTTGATTCCCAATCCTAAATTTAGGATATATCCCGCTAGAAGAATTCCCTTCGCGATAAGAGACGAGGTTAAAAAGGAGATAGATCATATGGTAAAGTCAGGAATAATCAAACAAGTCACAGTTCCTACTCCAAACGTTTCTCCAATGATCGTAGTGAGACAAAAAAACAAAATTCGAATTTGCCTCGACCCTAAGGACTTGAACAAAAATATCCTAAGACGACACTATCCATTAACGACATTTGAAGAAATAGCACCAAGACTTTGCAGTTCATCGTGGTTTACATTATTGGACTGCAAACGAGGTTTTTGGCAGATCAGAGTGACTGATCGAACATCCAAATACTTCACCTTTTCTACACCTTGGGGTAGATACTCCTATCTCAGGTTACCTTTCGGTATTATTTCTGCTCCAGAAGTATTTCAATTTGTCATGTCCAATTTGATTAACGATCTCGAAGGCGTAGAATGTTCAATGGATGACATTCTAGTTCATGGAAACAGCAAAGAGGATCTAATAACTAAAACGAAAAGAGTAATGCAACGTTTAGAAGAAGCTGGTCTCAAACTCAATAAGGAAAAGTCTATTTTTGAAAAACAAGAAATAAAATTTTTAGGCCATATAATCTCTAAAGATGGCATATCACCTGATCCCCAGAAAATAGAAACTATATCAAAATTGAAAACTCCAAAAAATCTGGTAGAACTACAACGACTTCTTGGTATGGTAACATATCTTGGAAAATTCATTCCAAACCTCGCCGAGTTAACGGATCCTCTACGTCATCTTCTGTGCAAGTCAAATGAATGGATATGGGATCATAGTCAGGAGCAAGCATTCCAAAGAATCAAGACTACATTACAAAACCCTCCTGTCCTGAGATACTTCAACCCCAACCACCCAATTACATTGTCGGTTGATGCTAGCAGTTCAGCTGTGGGAGCAGTCTTACTTCAAAATGATCAACCTGTCGCCTACTCAGCCAAAGTATTGACAGCCACTCAAATTAATTATAGCCAACTTGAGAAAGAAGCACTGGCTATCTCAATAGCTTGCAAAAAATTCCATGACTATGTTTGGGGTTGTCTAGATTTGACCATCGAATCGGACCATAAACCACTGGAATCCATTTTCAAAAAATCCCTTGAGGACGCCCCTCTTCGATTGAAACGCATTATGCTGGAAATTATCCCATACAATCCGAAAGTAGTGTACAAAAAAGGCTCACAACTATATGTAGCAGATACCCTCAGTCGGGACTGTTCACTTGAAATGGACAGTAACGATAACGGAAATGAACTGTCACTATATGTCGATTTAGTAGTACCCATGACTCCTGAGCGCCTGACTGAAGCACAGCAAATGACGCATGAAGAGAATGAGCTACAGATACTTAAAGAAACAATTCTTACAGGTTGGCCAAATAACAAATCAAACATCAACGATTCAATTGTGAAGTACTGGAGCTACAGGGATCAGTTATCAGTTCATGAAAATTTAATATTTAAAGACGACAGAGTATTAATACCAACAAAAATGAGAAGCCTAGTGCTCAAACAAATACACTTGGGGCACAAAGGTCTGGAGGCATCCCTCAAAACCGGTAGAGACCACGTATTCTGGCCAGGAATGAACAAAGATATTGAAAACTTTGTGAGAAACTGCACAACATGCATGAAACATCAGAAGGACAACACTCAAGATACAATAAATCTTCAAGAAATCCCATCCAGACCGTGGCAAATAGTTGGATCTGATTTTTGCCAATTAAATGGGAAAACATTCTTAGTAACAGCTGATGCATACTCTGGATTCTATGACGTCGCTGAAGTAAAAACAGCGTATTCCTCAATCACCGTCATCGAGCTGAAGAGATTATTTGCGACACATGGGATTCCAGATGTCTTATGTACAGATGGTGGCACTCCCTTCACTTCAAGGGAGTTTAAAGACTTTGAAAAATCATGGGGTTTTCAACATCGGATTTCAAGCCCTCACTTTGCAAGATCCAATGGACTAGCGGAACGCTATGTGCAAGAAGCTAAATTACTGTTGAAAAAGTGTTTATCTGAAGGAACAGATCCTTACATCGCACTTCTCCACCAACGAAACACGCCCCGCAGCAACATTGGCTCACCAGCTCAGCGGTTAATGAGCAGAAGGACCAAAACACTAATTCCTACATGTGAAGCACTTCTCTTGCCCAAAGTTGTCACCAACGTAACCGAATTCCTGAAAACGCAGAAAGAGAAAGAAAAGGTCTACAGTGATCGCAACAAAAATGCACCGGTGAACTTTAATGTTGGCGACAGAGTTCTTCTGCGCCTATCTCAGAGAAACTGGCAGCCAGTCGTTATAATTGAGAAATTAAGTGAACCAAGATCCTACGTCGTAGAAGACCATGATGGCAGACAATTCAGAAGGAATTCTTGGTACCTGAAACCATACAGGTCCAACGCTTGATTCTCTGAAGAAGGGAGATGTCAGGAGCGCAACTACGATAATATTATGATCAGCTGGTAGTCGCTCCTTGACAACGACCAAACAACCGACGTGGTCCACACATGTCATCAGACGACAGATGTTGAACAAACGACATTCGAGTGATAGACTTTAGAACATTCATCTTGTATTATCATCAAGCATTTTTGAATAAACAGTTATGTATTATATTATTATTTACTAACAATCTTACAGTACATTTATTCGTGATCGGAAAACCACTAAGTGGTATGAAGGATATGAAGGTACCAATTGTTACAACCACCCCATCACACCAAATGGACGGTATTATGCAACAATCGTCTAACTCGCAAAAGTCAACTTTTCAGGAGAGGTATAGACCATTGTTGCATGATCGCTTTCCCCACTTACAAAGTTATGCATTAATGGTATTTCGCTTATAAAAAGTTCATTTTTGCGAAATCGCGGGAAATAACTATTGGAGGTGATGTAGATTTACCTAATGAAGCCAAAAGTAAAAAAAACTAATTTTCGAATTTTTGAGGGTTAAACGATTGTTGCATAACGCGGTCCAAATATGATGAAGTTGCTTGCGTCATAGAGCTTATACGCTTCTAATAAAAGCGAGCAATCCCTCGATAGTGACGAAAACGATTTGATTGGTTTTTGATGGTCTCTTTGATGAATAGTTTTTGATTTATTTTTGATAACCTCTTGAGTTTAATTCCTGGTCGTCGACATCAAGATTTTTTTAAATAGGTATTCCAAGGCTAATGTAACCAATGCTACCATTCTTGAGCCTTAGTAATAAGCCTTATTATATTTATATTTATCTCAGTGATACTTCTCAAGTACCTAACAATTCTTGTCCTGAAAAAAAAAATGACTGGACCTAATCTAACTATTATTGAGACAGCAATAAAAATTACATTGTGCAACTCAGTGGTTCAATGGTTATTTCAATCCTCAAACCAAACCAGCAGCAGTGAATGCAGTGATCTTGTCGTTTTGTAGATGACTAGGAGGGAAGTGATCTTCTTTTGTTCTTTTACATTTTCAGCAGTCGAAATTTTACGCGTAGGGAATTTTTTAACACGGTAGGGAATTTGTAGGGAAAAGTAGGGATTTCGGAAACAGTCCGTAGGGAATTTCGAGGCAAGTTGTCTGGCAACACTGCTGGTACCTCCAGTCCATTTGTGAATCGATCACCTGTTTTTCATTTAATTTTCCTATTCATTTTTGTAAAAGTTTTCAAGAGAGAGAAAATACAATTCTACAAGTTGCCTCTATCAGGTCTTAATCTTCCATAAAACCATAGTGGTGACCCCGATTCAAAAATCTTTTGGTTCTTGTGGGTGATTACGTCAACCGGCCCTACAATCGCTCGTCGCGAGCTTTTTCGTTAACATCGTTTTCCATGACAAGCGCTGTACAGACCTCAAGTTCGCTACTAGCGAAAAAAACTCTGCAAATTCTTGACACAACGGTTCATTATCTTCTTTGTACAGATCACCCTTCTGTCTAGATCACTAGGTCTAAATGTCTAGATCCTAAATGTTAGATTAATTATTATTATCAATTATCACTAATTATTAACAATTTTATCACGTACCTAGTGAAAATTATTATAATTTATTGTTAGGTATTAATAATTTGTATTTATTATTAATAATAATTATTATTAATTATGATTAATTAATACGATATAATTCTGGGGTTTTTAATACTACGTCGGTAATAAAGTTTCTATAAAAGAATTACCTACCAAACATTCGAAATTACCTTCATTTCCGTAGCACGAAACGCACCTCAGAACAACAAACTCGACATCACTTAACACATATGATGTTCCAAAGAGCTTGTTAGTATGAAAATGGACCTGTATTTCAACAGTTTGATTCACGATCCTGTAGTGAGGCACAATCTTTGAGCCGTCATTGTGATCGAACGGCTGGTCGTACAAAGCTGCGGATGGTCTTAAAAAATTCTACGGAACAAACTCTATCTAAATATGAAATAAAAACTCTGCAAATTCTTGACACAACGGTTTATTATCTTCCTTGTGCAGATCACCCTTCTGTCTATACCAGACTGTATTGCAAATCGGCACCATACCATATTCTCACCGTACTCATACCATACCATACGAATTTCTTTCCTATCATACCATACTGTATTATACCAAATCATACATACAATAATATACCATACCATACTCATACCATGTCATACAAACCGAGTGAATAATGAAATGTCATCCATTTCAGACCTATATTTAAAATTTCAAGTATCTAGCTCATCATCAACATTTAATTTGTTTAAACAAATAGGTATTATTTAAACAATTTTACAGACAAGAAACCGAGTGAATATTGCATTGTTATCCAGTTCTAACCTATTTTTAAAATTTCAAGTCAATAGCTCATCATCAAAATTTAATTTGTATTATTACAAAAAGGTATTATTTAAACAATTTTACAGATGAGAAACCGAGTAAATATTGCAATGTGGTCTATCCCCGACTCACGGTTAAAATTTCTAGACTGTAGTTTACCGGGAAGATGAAAAAAGGTAGTTTTATTCTGGGCGTCTGGGGGTTAACGGCCGTTTTCGACGCGAAAGTTTAGTGTTTTTCCTAAACCTTTGCGCGCTCACTGTGAACGAACAGCTGGTCGCACAAAAATCCAATTGGTCTTAAAAGATTCGTAATTTTTCAGGTCATTCAAAAGTGAACTAAACATTACACGGTTCAGTTAAATATTTGGAGATATGACATTGTCGAAATTTTAAATTTCGTTTTGAACCCCTTCCCCTTGACCTAGGGTTATGAAAAGTTTCGAGGATCATTGTGGGGCTGGTCCAAACCCAGAAACCAAATTTCGTAATTTTAGCTCAACGCTAACTGGGCAAAACGGCGTGGACGGCGGACGGCGGACGGGGGACGGCGTACGGCGTACGGCGTACGGCGTACGGTGTACGGCGTACGGCGTACGGCGGACGGACGGATTTTTTTTTATTCGATTTTCTGAATCTACGTGTCTTGAAACGTAAACCAACAAATTTTGAGGGGGGGTTAAAAATTTTTTTTCTTTGGGCGATTCCAATGGTTCATTATCGAAGATAATAAACCAAAAACATACCGTTCTATATGAATTTTTCGAGATATGAAATTTTCAAAATTTCAAAATTCGTTTTGAACCCCTTCCCCTTGACCTAGGGTTATGAAAACTTTCGAGGACCATTGTGGGGTTGGTCGAAACCCATAAAAAAAATTTCGTAATTTTAACTCAACGCTAACTGGGCAAAGTGGCGCGGACGGCGTACGGCGGACGGACGGATTTTGGTTTATTATCTTCGATAATGAACCGTTGGAATCGCCCAAAGAAAAAAATTTTGTAACCCCCCCTCAAAATTTGTTGGTTTACGTTTCAAGATACGTAGATTCAGAAAATCGAATGAAAAAAACTCTGCAAATTCTTGACACAACGGTTTATTATCTTCCTTGTGCAGATCACCCTTCTGTCTATACCAGACTGTGTTGCAAATCGGTACCATACCATATTCTCACCGTACTCATACCATACCATACGAATTTCTTTTCTATCTAACCATACTGTACTAAATCATACATACAATAATATACCTTACCATACTCATACCATGTCATACAAACCGAGTGAATATTGAAATGTCATCCATTTCTGACCTATATTTAAAATTTCAAGTATCTAGCTCATCATCAAAATTTAATTTGTTTAAACAAATAGGTATTATTTAAACAATTTTACAGACAAGAAACCGAGTGAATATTGCATTGTGATCCATTTCTGACCTATATTTAAAATTTCAAGTATCTAGCTCATCATCAAAATTTAATTTGTTTAAACAAATAGGTATTATTTAAACAGTTTTACAGATGAGAAACCGGGTGAATATTGCAATGTGGTCTGTCCCCGACTCACGGTTAAAATTTCTAGACAGTAGTTTACCGGGAAGATGAAAAAAGGTAGTTTTATTCTGGGCGTCTGGAGGTTGACCCGCGTAGCGGCCGTTTTCGACGCGAAAGTTTAGTGTTTTTCCTAAACCTTTGCGCGCTTACTGTGAACGAACGGCTGGTCGCACAAAAATCCACTTGGTCTTAAAAGATTCGTAATTTTTCAGGTCATTCAAAAGTGAACTATACATTGCACGGTTCAGTTAAATATTTTGAGATATGACATTGTCGAAATTTTGAATTTCATTTTGAACCCCTTCCCCTTGACCTAGGGTTATGAAAAGTTTCGAGGACCATTGTGGGGTTGGTCCAAACCCAGAAACCGAATTTCGTAATTTTATCTCAACGCTAACTAGGCAAAGTGCCGCGGACGGCGTACGGCGGACGGCGTACGGCGGACGGACGGATTTTGGTTGATTATCTTCGATAATGAACCATTGGAATCGCCCAAAGAAAAAAAAATTTTAACCCCCCCTCAAAATTTGTTGGTTTACGTTTCAAGACACGTAGATTCAGAAAATCGAATAAAAAAAAATCCGTCCGTCCGCCGTACGCCGTACGCCGTCCCCCGTACGCCGTACGCCGTCCGCGCCACTTTGCCCAGTTAGCGTTGAGTTAAAATTAAGAAATTCGGTTTCTGGGTTTGGACCAGCCCCACAATGGTCCTCGAAACTTTTCATAACCCTAGGTCAAGGGGAAGGGGTTCAAAACGAAATTTAAAATTTCGACAATGTCATATCTCGAAATATTTAACTGAAACGTGTAATTTTCAGTTCACTTTTGAATGACCTGAAAAATTACGAATCTTTTAAGACCAATTGGATTTTTGTGCGACCAGCCGTTCGTTCACAGTGAGCGCGCAAATGTTGAGGAAAAACACTAATCTTTCGCGTCGAAAACGGCCGTTATGTGACCCAACCCTCAGACGCCCAGAATAAAACTACCTTTTGTCATCTTCCCGGTAAACTACAGTCTAGAAATTTTAACCGTGAGTCGGGGATAGACCACATTGCAATATTTACTCGGTTTCTCATCTGTAAAATTGTTTAAATAATACCTTTTTGTTTAAACAAATTAAATTTTGATGATGAGCTAGATACTTGAAATTTTAAATATAGGTCAGAAATGGATCACAATGCAATATTCACTCGGTTTCTTGTCTGTAAAATTGTTTAAATAATACCTATTTGTTTAAACAAATTAAATTTTGATGATGAGCTAGATACTTGAAATTTTAAATATAGGTCAGAAATGGATGACATTTCAATATTCACTCGGTTTGTATGACATGGTATGAGTATGGTAAGGTATATTATTGTATGTATGATTTAGTACAGTATGATAAGACAGAAAAGAAATTCGTATGGTATGGTATGAGTACGGTGAGAATATGGTATGGTGCCGATTTGCAACACAGTCTGGTATAGACAGAAGGGTGATCTGCACAAGGAAGATAATAAACCGTTGTGTCAAGAATTTGCAGAGTTTTTTTTATTCGAATTTCTGAATCTACGTACCTTGAAACGTAAACCAACAAATTTTGAGGGGGGGTTAAAATTTTTTTTTCTTTGGGCGATTCCAATGGTTCATTATCGAAGATAATAAACCAAAAACTCTGCAAATTCTTGACACAACGGTTTATTATCTTCCTTGTGCAGATCACCCTTCTGTCTATACCAGACTGTATTGCAAATCGGCACCATACCATATTCTCACCGTACTCATACCATACCATACGAATTTCTTTCCTATCATACCATACTGTATTATACCAAATCATACCATACTGTATTATACCAAATCATACAGGCTAAAAGCGATTGATCAGACCATCAAAACATAACAATAACTTAGAAACTCTAGGCCAGTAGTCGCGGAATTTTTCGAAGATAATAAACCAAAACATGACTGATTCCCCTAGACAACAGGATCCGGCCACCACATCGTCGAGACTATCGACGCATTTCTGTTAAAATACCCTCACTGTGGCGACGCAACGTCAAAATCTGGCGAATGCAAGTTTACGCTCAATTTGCCAATTCCCCAGTGACGAGAGAAATTACCAAATATAATTATGTTTTGCCTCACTTGACAGCGATGTAGCGGAAATGATCTCTGATTTCCTTTTAAAACCCCTCTCAGACACACCGTACTGTGACCTTATGAACCGTTTGCAAAACGAATTTGAATTTTCCGAGGGACGCAAAGTCTGCAGGCTCCTCACTGAATTAGATTTAGATTTAGAATTAGATTTAGAATTAGAATGCCTTCTCAATTACTTCTTGAGATGCGCTCCTTAGCTGCCAGTCAAGTTCAGGACGATTTTCTTAGGACTATGTTCCTTCATTCGGACCTGGTAATAATCCTAAATAAGCTTGCATTACTATAGCAGGTATACACCCTCATATAGATAACTTTTTACATCTGTGTGGTTCATATTTGAATGAAAATTGAACATTCTTTTCTTATTCCTAAAAATCGCACTTGGCCTAACTCGTTTTCTGAATAGAAAAACCAGTTCGTCAATAACCTCCAATGTTTTCGGGGTGTTGCCATTCTGGAGGACTGTCTTGCGATAGCGCATATTCCTGATCTCTGGCGGGAGAACAGGAAAATTTTAGGTTTCCGGAAAACTCCACTGGAGCGCTCACGTTGGCCATTGGGAGGTAACTCCCAACTCTCCTTCCGACCTGGCAGTTGGTTCGCTCCAGCGATGAGCAGGGCGGTGGAACACGTGGCGGCACCAATAAGGCAGTATTGGGAATGATTTTCTTAGCAGATACGTACAGTGACTAAATGGAGTAGGAGAAAAATAGTTTGGACCCTGAAATGACCCTATGGCTTTTACTGCGTACGAGATGGTTATTGACAAGTGTGACGATGGCCAAGTGACCTCAATTGAAATTGAAATTGGAAAAAAATTTATTGCACATAGGAGTGTACATCATAGTGTACATAGTATACACCAAGTGCACATAGTATACACCAAGTCCCTCATAGTGTACATCAAATGACGTTATAAAAATACAATAAAATATAAAAAAATGAAGGAAGGACGGAAGTAAATCAAATTGAAGTAGATAGGAAAAGAAAGGGGTATGAGAAGAGATTTATGTCAAGGGAATGTAATTTAAATTTTAAAAACCCTGCGTACCGCACCCCTGAAACGCCCCAGCCAATGGGTAGAGCGAACCCCCATTGGAAGTTTATTCCAAATTCTCGCTCCCGCAACCGCAAAAGAGTCGCTATAAGACTTGGTAGCGTGGGTAGGGATCCTCAGAGCACATGTCCTAGGCGACAGCGCAGCACAAATAATAGAGTAATATGAAATCAAAGGAGCAGTTCCTTGGATACAACACCCCGTGGAAGAGTTAACAATCATTATGAACTTCCATCAGAAAGGTGATTTGTGGCAAATTTTCAAGAAATAAGTTATTAGAAAAAACCACTTTCAAAATGATGTACCTACAAACCAAGTTTTATTTTTACCACTATCAAACAATATTTTCTGTACCGTCAGTGAAATATGGGCCAGAATGAAATAGGTTGCCACTAAAATAATATTATGAGCCTGTGTGGAGTTATGAGTTAGGGAAAGAGGCAGGTCTCCACCGACAGTTTTCCCAGGATAGTGTTGATTCCTCTTATCACCTTTTGTGAAAATTGGAATGCAACTACATTGAGCAGCTCATTATGCAGCTTGAAGCCATTGATCTTCACATAATATGCGCATATATTATACCCAAATCTTAACTGCATGAAGAAAAATCCCGATTTTCGCTTAAATGTAGCTTAATTTTGCCTGAATCTTCGTATTTATACGACGATTCGTACGTTTGAGTATTGTGGGAATCGATAAACGGGTCCAACTCTAACTTTTGCTAGTGAAAAAGCCCGTAACATGATATTGGACTGATATCGTTGAGACTTGAACTCACTTTAGGTCGATCATGTTCTTGACATTTTGACATAATAATTATTATTGATTAATTATTATTATTCATTGATAATCATTAGGGGGCGGATTCTTATGCAATAAAAAACCCTGTTTTATGTAATAAAATATGCGGTGAAAACATCCGAAATATGTGCATAAATATGCTCTAACAAAGTCAGAATTAGCCTTTTTTTACCCAAGTTTCATTGGTGACAAAGAACAAAATTTTATTGCAAACCAGAACCACTGAAAAAATGAGTATTTTATTCATTTCACTCAAAATATTCCTTAAAAAATTGGCATGTACACCCTCTAAGACGTTAATTTCTTCTTTTTCACATTGCTTCATTTATCAAACGTTTCATGGAATAATAGAAAAACACTGATTTGATTAAAATGCATACACTTTTAAGATGAATAATGTTGACAAATCGAATAAATGATTAATCTTTTCGTAAAATAGGTAAATTGAAACGAAATTAAACTTTGTGAAAAAATACATTTAAACCCTTAAAAAATAAATACTAATATATATATGTAAATGATCTCACACGTCGATTAGGTATTCGATCATTTCTAATAGCAGCACTTGTTTTGTTACCCTTTGTGATTGTCTCTCTGTTCTTAGATTATTATCATCTCGCAGGCAGATGAGTTACCTTGTTGTTGTTTCTTATCGTTGAGCATACATGTTTCAACATTGTTTCCTCTTATTTTGTATTCAACAGTCAGTCGGCTGAAGGCCACACAGATAGAATGAGCTCTGAGCCTGTTTAATATCTTGAATATCTAATTTCGCATGTACCTACTCGTTGACTATCAGATAACTTAATACAGAAGTTAATTCATCGCATCTGGAGTTTTTGTTCGTGCGCAAATTGGAACCCAGGACTCAGACCTACAAATTAGATATTCAATTTTTCGAGTCTTTTGTGCACCCCTCGAAGACAAGTTTTTTTTTCTTTATCCTATTCGTTTTGTGAAGATGGCTGACTCGAAGTACCAATTCTACGTAATGATGGATGGCGAGGGGAAAACAACCACGCTTTTCGTGAAGAGAATCCGGATCGCTGGCCCAGATGAGCTATGGTACGAGTTTCCGGAAGAGTTCCAACCCTTGGCAGTCCACACATCGTTAGCCAATCTCTCTCCGATCAAGGCGGCGAAAACGGCGATGAAAACCAGGGGGAGTCATAGAACCGTCGCGGTTTTGCTGACCTCAGATATAGAAGACGAGTATCGAGATGAAGCCGGGAATTTCACCTACAGGGATCATCTATTGGCAGAATATGAGCCAGAAACTCGGAAACCCGCGACCGGCGACCAGCTTGATAACCAGGCGATGTCCCTTGGCGGAGTTGTTCGGAATGAGTCTATCACAGAGTTAGTGCAGCATTTCCTGCTGGAGAAGTTTTCACCGAAGAACAGGAATGTCGAATCATGGTGTGATATGTTCGAGAAGGAGTCTATCCGGCTGGGGTTGTCTGGACGGCGCCGTTTGGAAGTATTCAAGTCCTGCCTTGATCCGTGTATGGAGGTTTGGTTCGCTGTTACCCAGAAGAAGCTGTCTAGCGCTGCCAGTTGGTCGGATTGGCGAGAGAAGATGTTAGAAGCATTTCGCGATGACACTTGGCGTCCAGTTTACAGCGCCTTTTACTACAGGTATTTATCCGGGTCATATAAAGATTATGCTCTAACAAAAGAAAAAATGCTGTTGGAACTGGACCGGCCGCTTGCGGAAATTACCATTTTAGATCTTGTAATAACTGGTCTCCCCCCACATATCAGAAATTCTTTAACTAGAACATCTGTCACCACTATGGCGAAATTACACAAAAAACTAATGAAATTTGAGGCAGAGGAGGACAAATTTTCTAATTATAATAAAACGAACTTGTTAAAGAGTCATAAAGTTAATTCAGATAATGTTAATTTCAAACACGCCTCTACCGTCACAAGTAACGTAAGAAAACCGTCTACCAATTTTCCTGATAAAAACAAATCAAACTCCAATAAGAAACCATGTTCAATTTGCGCTGCTAAAGGTTACCATGACCGTTTCCACCCGGAGGCTGGATGCTGGTTCAGGGACAAGCCTTCCAAGTCAGTGAACAACGTAGAGCTTACATCCTCAGCCTTTTCCATAGAAGATGATTTAAAAAACTAAATACCGAGCCACTGATCAAAATTAGCCTAAATTTAAATAAAAATACCTTTTGCACTGGAGTTTACGACTCTGGCTCCAATATTTCTTTAATTAGTAAAAACCTAATGGAATATTTACAGATAAATTATTTGAGGCTAAAAGATGCCCGTTTTAAAATGATCAGTGGCTATGGAAGTATTTTGGGAATTGCAAAAATCAACGTAAAAATTTTCAAAACAAATAAAGACGTTTTTGTTTTTGTGATGGATGACGGCGAGTTTGATCATGAATTCCTAGTGGGATTGGACCTGATTAGGACATTCAGATTATGTCAAGATGAGAATCTCAAGATCTCTCAGAAGCCGTTTAACAATAGAGTTAAGAAATCATTTTTTGACAAACACAATAGAATGCAAGTAAATTGTGTAGAGATGCTAGCCGATTTACGGCATCTGTCCCATCAGAACCACTATGAGGTAAAAAGGATTATCACAGAATTTAACCGGGTCTTTGCCAAAGATAAGTTTGAAGTAGGGCAGGTCACTGACCATGAAGCCACTGTTAAGCTATCCGAACATAGATATATTTGTAGGCGTCCATACAGATGCAATATTATTGATCAGAAAGAAATAGAGAGCCAGGTGCAGAAGCTTTTGGAAGCAGGTCTCATAGAGGAGTCGACATCTCCGTTCGCTGCACCAGTCACTTTAGCCTTTAAAAAACAAGCTGATGGGTCCAGAAAGAAAAACAGACTATGTATTGATTATTCGGCTCTCAACAAGATAGTCATTCCTGAAAGCCAGCCTTTCCCTCTAATTGAGGATTTAATAGTCAAAGCTAGAGATTGTTCTTGGTACTCGCTCCTCGATGTGAATAGCGCATTTTGGTCCATTCCTCTTCGTGAGAAAGATAAGTACAAGACAGCCTTTGTAACTCAGACTGGCCACTATAACTGGAGATGCCTACCCTTCGGACTAAAAACGTCGCCAGCAATTTTTCAAAGAATTATGAGAAATACTTTAAAAAGAAATAATTTAGATGATTTCGCTGTTAATTATATCGACGATATTTTGGTGTTTTCAAAGTCATTTCAGGAGCATTTAGGTCACTTAAGAGAATTACTGGAGGTTATTCATCGAGAAGGATTTCGATTAAGTCTAGCCAAATGCAACTTTGCCAAGAACAAAATAGACTATTTAGGCCATACCATAGAGAATAATTATATAAGACCAATTATCGATAATGTATTACCTGTCCGGGAATTTCCCACGCCTAAAAATCAAAAAAACGTAAGGCAATTCCTCGGTAAAGTAAATTTTTACCATACTTACATACCAAATTCTGCCGCTGTCTTGGCTCCACTTCATAATTTACTAAAAAAAAATGTTCCTTTCGTGTGGAATGACAAGTGCGAGGAAAGCTTCAGAAACATAAAACAACTATTATGTTCCGAACCATGCCTGGCGATCTTTTGTCCGGAGAAAGAAACTGTAGTTTTCACAGATGCTAGTTTGGAGGGAATAGGAGCTGTCCTTAAACAAAAACAAGCAGATGGCACCTTTAAGCCAGTAGCATTCTTCTCGAAAAAATTAAACGAGGCACAGAAAAAAAGAAGAGCCACTTATTTGGAATGTTTAGCCATCAAAGAATCTCTTATGTACTGGCGACATAGACTTTTAGGCTTAAAATTTGTGGTTTTCACGGACCACAAGCCACTGGAGGGCCTTAACGTCCAAACCAAGTTTGACGAGGAGCTGCGTGAGTTGCTTTTGCATTTGTCACAATTTGATTTTGAAGCGAAATATTTGCCAGGCGCCAGAAACTTGGAGGCCGATTGCTTCTCACGTAACCCGGTTCTGGAAAATAATCAGGCCAACTCGGAACTTAGAGTTTCTAATTTGATCGAGCTTAATCACATTATCGATAGTCAGAATAAAGCACACAAGGAATTTTCGAACAAGATTAATGTAATAAATGAAAACAATGTGTTGTATTCGGTATGCAAAAATACAAAAAAAATAATAATTTCGGATGAGTTCGCCAAGGACCTTATTAAAAAAGTGCACCTAAAGTTTGGCCATATAGGCACCAAACAAATTGAGCTGACAATTTGGCCGTACTTCCATAACAAAAATTTAAAAAAAATGATCAGCCAATTTTGCCAAAATTGCCCTGTATGCATAAAGAATAAGAGTAGGATCCCTTTCAAATTTGGTCACCTCTCCCACTTGGGACCGGCCACCAAACCCTTCGAATACATGTCAGTGGATACCATTGGAGGTTTCTCAGGAAATAATTCAACCAAGAAATACTGCCATTTATTGGTTGATCATTTCACAAGGTACGCCTTTGCGGTGACATCTAAAAGTCAAAAGGCATCGGATTTTGTCAAACTGCTAAATTTGGTTTATGAAACAGGTCATAAGATTGAAAATCTCCTTGCAGACCAGTATACTGCCTTAAATTCAAATACTTTTAAAGATTTCCTAGAGTCGAAGGGGACCCGACTTTTGTTTACCGCAGTCGATTGTCCCTTTTCCAATGGAATGAACGAGCGATTAAATCAGACCCTTGTAAACCGCCTTCGTTGCAAGATAAATGAAAATTCAGACAATAAGACACGACCCTGGTCAGTTCTGCTTCAGGACTGCATCTCTGAATATAATAATACTATCCACAGTTCCACAAAATTTAGCCCCAATTATTTGCTTATAGGAAAAAAATACGATCTGATCAAGGGCATGTGCAAAAACGCAAATGATAGTTTAGCAGCGGACAGGCAAAAGGCTTTTCAGAATTCTCTACAGAGCCACAATCGAAACAGAAAATACTTTAACAAACATAAAAACAGAAATGAATTCAAAGTAGGCGATCTAGTTTATGTTGATCACGGCAGCCCACTTAATAGGAACAAGTTAGACGAGATTCGTACTGGTCCATTCGTAATTCTAAAACAAATCTCTAATGTACTATATCAAGTAGACTCTGGATATCAAAAATACGAGTCCAACATTTATCATGTTTCTAAATTGTACCCGTTTGTACCCGGATAGCGGGTGCAGCACGTTGTATACTTATCCTACTCTACTATCTTACTCTCTCGAACACTTATCTTACTCTCTTGTATACTTATCTTACTCTCTTGTACACTTATCTTGCTCTCTTGCATACTCATCTTACTTTCTTGTCTACCTTCAACTCATCTTGTAAACTCATCTATGTGATTTACCTACACCTTTTTCGTCGCGTGTGCTGAGTTTTAGGTGTGGGGATGTAAATGATCTCACACGTCGATTAGGTATTCGATCATTTCTAATAGCAGCACTTGTTTTGTTACCCTTTGTGATTGTCTCTCTGTTCTTAGATTATTATCATCTCGCAGGCAGATGAGTTACCTTGTTGTTGTTTCTTATCGTTGAGCATACATGTTTCAACATTGTTTCCTCTTATTTTGTATTCAACAGTCAGTCGGCTGAAGGCCACACAGATAGAATGAGCTCTGAGCCTGTTTAATATCTTGAATATCTAATTTCGCATGTACCTACTCGTTGACTATCAGATAACTTAATACAGAAGTTAATTCATCGCATCTGGAGTTTTTGTTCGTGCGCAAATTGGAACCCAGGACTCAGACCTACATATATATATATATATATAAACGTATTGCCCGGCCAGAGGCACCCGGCGGCTAGAGGCTACCGGCAATTTTTTAGATGGGTGAAATGTAGACTACTCAGCTTTTCGTTCCTGTCTTGCAGGTTAGTATGGAGCTTGGGAGCCTCTGGCCCTGGGGATTATTTATTTTATTATCAATCCGCAAATTACCTAATTACTCACAAATTTTGTTGTAAAACAATATTAGTATGTAAAAACGCTGCAAAGTCCTTGTCACATGGGTTTATTATTCTACTGGACTTACCCACAGAAGTGTTAGCCGTTCATTTATTGTTTCTTTCATGTAAAATAATTGAAATAGCTATCTGTGATGGTTTCAACCAATACCCCCCACCAACTTTGATGTGAATTTTGATGTGTCTTGTCTACAAGAAGATACCTATCCCCCAAAAAACACTCCGTGTAAAAATCACCCCGCCTCGCAAATATCATTCTTCAGAGGCCGGAAAAAGTTATGATATCCACTTTCCCCGCCCGCCCTTTTCCTCATTAAGGAGCTAAGTATAATGAAAAGCTTAACCACTTCACAAGCACCGTACCCCTTTTTCCCTAATGATCCCACGATTCTGAGATTTGGTATGTAGGCCCTTGAGGGACTTCTGAACACAACTGACCGATCCCAGATCAGCTGAGTGGCTCTAAAATCCTGTTTTTTCCCTAATGATCCCATGATTCTGAGATTTGGTATGTGGGCCCTTGAGGGACTTCTGAACACAACTGACCGATCCCAGATCAGCTGAGTGGCTCTAGAATCCAGTTTTTTCCCTAATGATCCCACGATTCTGAGATTTGGTATGTGGGCCTTTGAGGGACTTCTGAACACAACTGACCGATCCCAGATCAGCTGAGTGGCTCTAGAATCCAGTTTTTTCCCTAATGATCCCACGATTCTGAGATTTGGTATGTAGGCCCTTGAGGGACTTCTGAACACAACTGACCGATCCCAGATCAGCTGAGTGGCTCTAAAATCCTGTTTTTTCCCTAATGATCCCACGATTCTGAGATTTGGTATGTGGGCCCTTGAGGGACTTCTGAACACAACTGACCGATCCCAGATCAGCTGAGTGGCTCTAGAATCCAGTTTTTTCCCTAATGATCCCACGATTCTGAGATTTGGTATGTGGGCCCTTGACGGACTTCTGAACACAACTGACAAAGCGTGTACTATTCGTGGCGACGTATCTTTCAAATGGGACAACACTGAACGATAAAATCAAGTTCTTCGAGCGATATCTACTACCGTACTCGATCAAACTCAAGGGTTTGTTTCTGTTCATCGACGAGCTCAAGCTATACGACTTACCGGTTGTACTGTGTGGAGATTTCAACATTGACTTGCGTTCTGAAGAGGGGTTAGCGTTTCGTAAATTTATGACTGAAACTTTTGGGTGTGAATTAAACAATTCTCCGGAAATTCCCAATGTTGCACTCCAAGTGGTCAAGTAGTTTTGAATGCCTGTATACACCCCTCCCCCTCTCCCCCCCCCCCACCACTAACATCCTGATTGAAGTACCACTTGAAAGTACCTACTCGCCGAGCTGAATCCAGAGACTACTTACAATCGGATTTACGTTCAACCGTTCAAAAGTTATAAGCATAAACGTCCTCATAGAAGTGATTATAACACGTTTTTTAGTAGGTAGTATTTCATTCATAGCGTTTCAACGGATGGACTGATTTAAACGCGGATTTTTCATAAACCTTCCCAGATAAATTCTGCGTCAAATGGTACCAGCCGCAACATTCTACGTTCAGCCGTTCTCAATTGATGATGAGGCAAACAGACAGACAGAAAAACAGACAGACAGAGACGATTTTATTATATAGTATAGATAATTGCTCCCCCGGATACGCGAGCAAGAGCACACCCGCCATTTCGCACAAGAGACCTAGCACGGGCGGGAGGACTGAATCGCGCGCCACTCTCTTCTGTTTACCTACATTAAGTTCATAAACTCTGCAAATTCTTGACACAACGGTTCATTATCTTCTTTGTACAGATCACCCTTCTGTCTAGATCACTAGGTCTAAATGTCTAGATCCTAAATGTTAGATTAATTATTATTATCAATTATCACTAATTATTAACAATTTCATCAAGTACCTAGTGAAAATTATTATACTTTATTGTTAGGTATTAATCATTTGTATTTATTATTAATAATAATTATTATTAATTATGATTAATTAATACAATGTAATTCTGGGGTTTTTAATACTACGTCGGTAATAATTTTTCTATAAAAGAAGTACCTACCAACAAACATTCGAAATTACCTTCATTTCCGTAGCACGAAACGTATTTCAGAACAAAAAACTCGACATCACTTTCAACGTTTGATTCGTGTTTGATTCAACCTTTGAGCCGTCATTCTTTCACAACTGTTGAAATACAGGTCCATTTTCATACTAACAAGCTCTTTGGAACATCATATGGCTTAAGTGATGTCGAGTTTGTTGTTCTGAGGTGCGTTTCGTGCTACGGAAATGAAGGTAATTTCGAATGTTTGTTGGTAGGTACTTCTTTTATAGAAAAATTATTACCGACGTAGTATTAAAAACCTCAGATTTATATCGTATTAATTAATCATAATTAATAATAATAATAATCAATCAATCAATTTATTTCACAATATATATGTACCTCAAGGGCGGGTTGTGGGGATCAAGGGGAAGTATGGTCACTGTAATTATTAATAATAAATACAAATGATTAATACCTAACAATAAATTATAAAAATTTTCACTAGGTTCTTGATAAAATTATTAATAGTTAGTGATAATTCATAATAACAATAAATCTAACATTTAGGATCTAGACATTTAGACCTAATGATCTAAACAGAAGGGTGATCTGTACAAAGAAGATAAAGAAATGTTGTGTCAAGAATTTGCAGAGTTTTTGAACCCGTTTCGGCTTAACCATAGCCCCATATTCAGAATTTCAAGATTCGCTACCTACCTCCTCGAGAATTTTAGAAAATAATTTTTGGAAGCAAACCTATTCAGAAAGTGACCGGGGCTCTCGTTGTTAGTCAGGCCATCCCTTTTTGAACCAGTTTCGGCACAATCATAGCCCCATATTCAGGATTTCAAGATTCGCTACCTACCTAGTCGAGAATTTTGGTTAATAATTTTTGGACGCAAACCTATTCAGAATGTGACCGGGGCTCTCGTTGTTAGTCAGGCCATCCCTTTTTGAACCAGATACGGCACAATCATAGCCCCATATTCAGGATTTCAAGATTCGCTTCCTACCTAGTCGAGAATTTTGGTTAATAATTTTTGGACGCAAACCTATTCAGAAAGTGACCGGGGCTCTCGTTGTTAGTCAGGCCATCCCTTTTTGAACCAGTTTCGGCTCAATCATAGCCCCATATTCAGGATTTCAAGATTCGCTACCTACCTAGTCGAGAATTTTGGTTAATAATTTTTGGACGCAAACCTATTCAGAATGTGACCGGGGCTCTCGTTGTTAGTCAGGCCATCCCTTTTTGAACCAGTTTCGGCACAATCATAGCCCCATATTCAGGATTTCAAGATTCGCTACCTACCTCCTCGAGAATTTTAGAAAATAATTTTTGGAAGCAAACCTATTCAGAAAGTGACCGGGGCTCTCGTTGTTAGTCAGGCCATCCCTTTTTGAACCAGTTTCGGCTCAATCATAGCCCCATATTCAGGATTTCAAGATTCCCTACCTACCTAGTCGAGAATTTTGGTTAATAATTTTTGGACGCAAACCTATTCAGAATGTGACCGGGGCTCTCGTTGTTAGTCAGGCCATCCCTTTTTGAACCAGTTTCGGCACAATCATAGCCCCATATTCAGGATTTCAAGATTCGCTACCTACCTCCTCGAGAATTTTAGAAAATAATTTTTGGAAGCAAACCTATTCAGAAAGTGACCGGGGCTCTCGTTGTTAGTCAGGCCATCCCTTTTTGAACCAGTTTCGGCTCAATCATAGCCCCATATTCAGGATTTCAAGATTCGCTACCTACCTAGTCGAGAATTTTGGTTAATAATTTTTGGACGCAAACCTATTCAGAATGTGACCGGGGCTCTCGTTGTTAGTCAGGCCATCCCTTTTTGAACCAGTTTCGGCTCAATCATAGCCCCATATTCAGGATTTCAAGATTCGCTACCTACCTAATCGAGAATTTTGGTTAATAATTTTTGGAAGCAAACCTATTCAGAAAGTGACCGGGGCTCTCGTTGTTAGTCAGGCCATCCCTTTTTGAACCAGTTTCGGCTCAATCATAGCCCCATATTCAGGATTTCAAGATTCGCTACCTACCTAGTCGAGAATTTTGGTTAATAATTTTTGGACGCAAACCTATTCAGAATGTGACCGGGGCTGTCGTTGTTAGTCAGGCCATCCCTTTTTGAACCAGTTTCGGCACAATCATAGCCCCATATTCAGGATTTCAAGATTCGCTACCTACCTAGTCGAGAATTTTGGTTAATAATTTTTGGACGCAAACCTATTCAGAAAGTGACCGGGGCTCTCGTTGTTAGTCAGGCCATCCCTTTTTGAACCAGATACGGCACAATCATAGCCCCATATTCAGGATTTCAAGATTCGCTACCTACCTAGTCGAGAATTTTGGTTAATAATTTTTGGACGCAAACCTATTCAGAAAGTGACCGGGGCTCTCGTTGTTAGTCAGGCCATCCCTTTTTGAACCTGTTTCGGCTCAATCATAGCCCCATATTCAGGATTTCAAGATTCGCTACCTACCTAGTCGAGAATTTTGGTTAATAATTTTTGGACGCAAACCTATTCAGAATGTGACCGGGGCTGTCGCAGTTAGTTAGGCCATCCCTTTTTGAACTATTACTCCTGCTGCGGGATTCCCACATTACTGTTGAAAAAGTAATATCAACTGATTGTGCGTTATGACTGAAAATAAAATAATGTTAAAGAGATCCTATTTCTTCTACAGTTTTTTTCTAAATATAAATGTAGGTACGTAAACAGTCACATAAGTTCCACTAAAAAATTAGTGTCCTTCGTTCGTGTGTTCTCAGAAAAATGTGATAAATTACCTACTAATTCAAATATATACCTACCTATGCTTTCTCATGTTTGATCGGTTTTTATTATTATCATAATAATAATTATTTAATTTAATGTTATCATCTACTTTTGTTAAATACTATAATGTCGTATAGGTATAGCTGGGAGTGGTTCCCAGCTCTGCGGACTAGTGGCCTGGAGTTTCTATGTTATTACTGTGCCGTCCAGACTCGGTACTCCTACACTGCAGCTAGTTTTCAACGGAGCAGACGAACCAGTCAAGAGTCACTTCTGTGTGATAAGCCAAACGTACGATGTTTCACTCACAAAAGCTTCCGTTCAACTGGTCTGGTCTGGAGGAAAACAAACCTGTTTGGTTCTTGTCAGACCAGTCCCGACTCGGTCCGACCTTCCGGAAACGGCGCGGCGTGCGTTTGTTTTCTCCAGACCAGACCAGACCCGCCCAGACCGTCTGTTCTGGAGAAATTCCGCTTCCAATGTAGGACCGGCCTAAGTCCCAAGATCCGCGACTAGTGGCCTAGAGTTTCTAAGTTATTGTTATGTTTTGATGGTCTGATCAATCGCTTTTAGCCTGTATGATTTGGTATAATACAGTATGGTATGATAGAAAAGAAATTCGTATGGTATGGTATGAGTACGGTGAGAATATGGTATGGTGCCGATTTGCAATACAGTCTGGTATAGACAGAAGGGTGATCTGCACAAGGAAGATAATAAACCGTTGTGTCAAGAATTTGCAGAGTTTTTGGTTTATTATCTTCTATTAGCCCCTTCAAACCCGTAGGAGCACCCGCTAGAGGCTACCAGCTCGGGAGCCACTGCCGCGGGGATACATCTAAATGTCGTGTACAAGCTACCGGAATAGGCGCCCGCGGCGGGCGCCAGTGGCCCGTCAATACGTTTTGAAAAGGCGCCTCTAGCGGGGGTTTACGTACATATATATATATATATATATAAGTTATGTGTAATTGAAATTGTAAACCCATTAAAAAACTCTGCAAATTCTTGACACAACGGTTTATTATCTTCCTTGTGCAGATCACCCTTCTGTCTATACCAGACTGTATTGGAGAGTATTTTGGTTTATTATCTTCGATAATGAACCATTGGAATCGCCCAAAGAAAAAAAAATTTTAACCCCCCCTCAAAATTTGTTGGTTTACGTTTCAAGATACGTAGATTCAGAAAATCGAATAAAAAAACTCTGCAAATTCTTGACACAACGGTTCATTATCTTCTTTGTACAGATCACCCTTCTGTCTAGATCACTAGGTCTAAATGTCTAGATCCTAAATGTTAGATTAATTATTATTATCAATTATCACTAATTACTAACAATTTTGTCAAGTACGTAGTGAAAATTATTATAATTTATTGTTAGGTATTAATAATTCGTATTTATTATTAATAATAATTATTATTAATTATGATCAATTAATACGATATAATTCTGGGGTTCTTAATACTACGTCGGTAATAATTTATCTATAAAAGAAGTACCTACCAACAAACATTCGAAATTACCTTCATTTCCGTAGCACGAAACGCACCTCAGAACAACAAACTCGACATCACTTAAGCCATATGATGTTCCAAAGAGCTTGTTAGTATGAAAATGGACCTGTATTTCAACAATTTGATTCACGATCGTGTGGTGAGGCACAATCTTTGAGCCGTCATTGTGAACGAACGGCTGGTCGTACAAAGCTGCGGATGGTCTTAAAAAATTCTACGGAACAAACTCTATCTAAATATGAAATAAAAAACATACCGTTTGATGGGAATTTTTCGAGATATGGAATTTTCAAAATTTCAAAATTCGTTTTGAACCCCTTCCCCTTGACCTAGGGTTATGAAAAGTTTCGAGGATCATTGTGGGGCTGGTCCGAACCCAGAAACCAAATTTCGTAATTTTAACTCAACGCTAACGGGGCAAAGTGGCGCGGACGGCGTACGCCGTACGCCGTCCGCGCCACTTTGCCCAGTTAGCGTTGAGTTAAAATTACGAAATTTTTTTTATGGGTTTCGACCAACCCCACAATGGTCCTCGAAACTTTTCATAACCCTAGGTCAAGGGGAAGGGGTTCAAAACGAATTTTGAAAATTTGAAAATCTCATATCTCGAACAATTCATATAGAACGGTATGTTTTTTATTTCATATTTAGATAGAGTTTGTTCCGTAGAATTTTTTAAGACCATCCGCAGCTTTGTACGACCAGCCGTTCGTTCACAATGACGGCTCAAAGATTGTGCCTCACAACCCGATCGTGAATCAAACTGTTGAAATACAGGTCCATTTTCATACTAACAAGCTCTTTGGAACATCATATGGCTTAAGTGATGTCGAGTTTGTTGTTCTGAGGTGCGTTTCGTGCTACGGAAATGAAGGTAATTTCGAATGTTTGTTGGTAGGTACTTCTTTTATAGAAAAATTATTACCGACGTAGTATTAAAAACCCCAGAATTATATCGTATTAATTAATCATAATTAATAATTATTATTATTAATAATAAATACAAATTATTAATACCTAACAATAAATTATAATAATTTTCACTAGGTACTTGATAAAATTGATAATAATTAGTGATAATTGATAATAATAATTAATCTAACATTTAGGATCTAGACATTTAGACCTAGTGATCTACACAGAAGGGTGATCTGTACAAAGAAGATAATGAACCGTTGTGTCAAGAATTTAAGTATGGAGAGCATCATATCAGATCCACAACTTCTCACCAAATTAATTGATTACAACAATAATATTTGCAATAAACTCAAACATAAAAAACAAATCACTCAGACCAAGAAAATAATGAATCTAAAAACAGCCAAAACTATGTCGTTAATGAAAATGGAAAATAACAAAATTAACAAACTGGTGGACGACATTAGAAAGAACTGGTTAGTAAACTTAACAGATGTCACAATCCCACCAATAGTTCATAAAATACTTAGTTTAGGAGAAAAATTTTGCACTATTGATAAGAATATACCAATGATAGATATGATTGCAGATGTAGAAAACGCTATAGATTCACTGAACGCTGATGATGACACAAAGAAGGTAGCTAGATGTGACATTGTTAATATTTTGACAAATCTAAAAACAGGAAAACTCCCTCACAACCAGAATAACAACACATTCATCACAGAACAAGAACAAAAGACGACCAAAGAATTTCTGAAACAAAATCCAGAACTAATAGTCCTAAAAGCTGACAAAGGGGCGGTTACTGTCATTATGTCCAAAATAGATTATCACAATAGATTAACCAATATACTCGTACTTCAGGATGTTACAACCTATACTAAATTAACAAAAGATCCCACCAAAACATTAGAAAGAAACGGCAATAGAATAATTTACAATCTTCATAAAAAGAAAATAATAGATAAATGCACTAAAACACAGCTGGTTTCACACAAATGTGTAACCCCACGTATATACGCACTACCCAAGATACACAAAATTCAAGATCCCACTCAACTTAGGCCTATTGTCAGTTCCATAGACAGCCCCAACTACAATCTTTCAAAATATTTAGGTACTTTACTAAAACCCTGTATAGATACCGAGTTATTCAACACCAACAATTCCTTCCAGACCAAACAATCTTTAAATAATATCACCGTACCACAAGATTATAAACTTATTTCAATGGACCCAACATCCCTCTTCAGCACCATTCCCATAGACCTCATAATTACAGTTATCAAAAAACATTGGCCAAGTATCAAACATATGAACCCAAAGTTAGACTACAAAACATTCTTTGAAATAGTAGATTTTGTACTAGATAGCAATTTCTTGGTATATCAAAACAAGTTTTACAAACAAATATTAGGTGTTCCCATGGGGTCCCCTGTCTCCCCACTAATTGCAGATCTAGTGTTAGACGAAATTTACAAAACAATAATTCCTAAATTCGGTAATAAGATAAGGTGGGTTAATAAATATGTAGACGATTCAGCACTCATAGTGCATCATTCAATAATAGATTCATTACTCTCTGAGTTTAACAACTATTACAACCCACAAATGACTCAACATCCCTCTTCAGCACCATTCCCATAGACCTCATTGTTAGGCCCCGCCAATAGAGGCTTCAGCGACCCACGCCCTCGCCTGATTCGAAGGCCCCTCCAGTGACGTTCACCACATCTGATTCCAATTATTCATTCTTTTGTTTGTCCTTTTTTCAGACATCTGATTTATTTTCCATTAATTCATTCGTTCGATCTTTTCTACTTGTCTACTTGTCGCAATCACAATGTATCTTATAAATATTATTCCTGACATAGCATGTAAGTATTAATTCTGTTCTCATCTAATTGTAGGTAACCTCGCATGAATAGGGCTTTGTTCCATTGCCGAAACGTCGTGAGAAAATAAACACGAAAAAAAGACTAGCTTGGTCATTTCATACAACCTGCTTCTTCACACTAGTCAATCCCATCAACACTATATATATATATATCCCGGATCTCCCACCCGGAGTTGGCAACCCTACTAGTGAGGGCCTTGAACGAGAGTAGTGAACTCCATTCGATGAGTAGTTGCCGACCAGCTAACAACGTAGATAATGGCGTATCGGCGCTATTCATATTGCAGAACCAAATTTCTATATTTCTATAGTTATAACGAAGATGATGCAATATTGTAACTAGATATTTATGAGGGGCGATCAGCTGTGTCGGTTCCCACTTCATACTAAGCCTTGAACTCACCGGTAGTTCTGAGCTATTCCTATTTCTCTTCAAGCCTTCACTCACGATCGTAACACTTGAGAGACAGGTAACGACCCCGAGGATGGAAACCACGACAAGATAAAATGCCTTGTCCCTACGGTATGATATAATAACAGCAAGGTATACAATTACGCGCGGAGATGCATCTTGTTGGTGGCGCCCGTAACGGTGATTAAAGTGGTGTAGAACGATACTGCTGTCCCTCGGCGGCTCTGGAGACCGGGGTGGGTGTATTTTGTACAAACGAGAAACACGAGCCAGGTGGGGCAGTCATCTGTCTAAACTTTGCCTAATCACACGATGATTCGCAATGGCGATAGCGTCGACAAGTTAATGACAATATCATCCTCACTATAACCATGAGTTACTAGAGCACTGCACTCTTAACTACATATTTGTGGTCCCATCAATAATCATCACTTGACCAAACATTTTCAACGAAGAATGCTGTCCAAACAAAGAAGTTTACTTTTAAAAGGGACCAAAAAACAAGGTGGTGCTCAAAAATTTCATTCGAAAATAACAAGCTCAACTTTTTGAAAATACATTTGTTAGATAATAACTTAAGATGTACTGCAGCAAATAATTTTTTTTATTGAACTCGAAAATATTGTCCGTCTGTTGGCAACGCCTGTGTAGGGCAAGAGACAGTGGCGGATCCATAGGGGGGCGACCTTCCCCCCCCCCCCCCCCCCCCGCTCGGGGTTTTCAAACGTGGTACTGAATGTAAGAGTAAATACACATTACATCCAATCATTTGTCACCACTTTCGCACAATCCTCATGAAAAATGTTGTCTTATTACAGTTCATGAAAGTTGGGGTTGGGGGTGCTTCACCTTTAATTTCCAAAATATAACAGAATCTATGTCTCTTTGAATTTACATTTTAACTGCTAAAACTGCCTAAAACTACCCATTTTGATTCAAAAATTTCCACATATTCCTGGGGGGAGCCCCCGGATCCCCCTCCTAGTTGGGGGGTATTCCATAGCCTACAATCACCCGGTTAGTGTATTCCCCCCCCCCCTCACTCTAAAGCTGGATCCGCCACTGGCAAGAGAGCTCTGAGTTCTGAGCTCTCAGAACATAGAAACAGTTTCTATGTTCTGTGGGCAAGAGTCTCGAGGGCAAGTTATTGAATTAGTCCTCAGTTTTAATTGTAAATAAACGCTAAAGGACGGTGCTAACAAAAATCGAAAATGAATATGGAAAGCAAACGTTAATACAAGAATCCTCTAGTAGGTAACTAACAAGTGTAATAATGTACAGATATATTAGGCAAGTATTCTAGACCTCCCCTCCTGTATTAACCAAGTAGATTTGTGCAAAGTAGGGGATTTTAAATGTCACAACAAATTTCTACGCAGTATTATCTAGGAACGCGATATAACTTCAAAGACCCGGGTTTTCGCGCTTATCATCTTCTCCTTCTTCTTCTCCTTGTTCAGGCAGGTAAGGCTACAGCCTCTCAACCTTCGCCGAGTGACATGAAATTTTGTACTGAGCTTCGTTTCAGCTTGAGACAGAGCCTTTTGAATTATTTAACCCTTTATCTCACCCCAAATAGATTTTAGAAACATAAACACAGACATTTTAGGCTAATATTGTCCACTTTACGAGTCTACAGCCTAGGTAACAGGACCAAACGACTTGAAATTTTGTACAAACCTTCTTTATAACATAATAAAATCTAATACAAATATGTATAGTAATACAAACGTCTCGCCATGGAGCCCAGAGGAGATTTCGAAACGGGTACGGTGCTTGTGAAGTGGTTAAGGACATATCTTTAGTTGGAACGAAAAAGGCGGGCAGAGAAAGAGGATATCATAACTTTTTCCGACCGCTGTAGAATTATATTTGCCAGGATATGATGAGAACTTCTCGTCGTCAGAAAAATTAGAGGAAGATGATTTAAAGCGAAACCAGGCTCCTTCAAGCATCATGGAATATGTTGACTTTCACTAGGGTCAGGTATTTGAGAAAGTACGTGAATAAGTTTTGAAACTTTGATTTATGCCTCATCATGCAGATCTGATGTAGGATTTATACAATTTTGCCCAAATTACTTGCAGTATTTAGGTTACTACCTACGACTTCTAATTTTTGAAGCCAAGGAATGACGCAACCGCCCCGAACTATACTTGGATAGCAATACTGCGGTACTGATTTTATTAAGGTCAGGTATAGCACTTTCATTTTTGATTTTTCAATTGTAAAATATTGTAAAATTGTAGCGTATTGTGTGCTGACCAGAACTACAGCAGGTATGAATTCTCAAGGCTAGAAACGGGTCACGCAAGTCACACTCAAGTTTCGCTAGGACTCCTGTCGCATTGATGCCGTTTTGTACCTAATAATTCCTGGCATAACATTAAATGTTATGATATTCATCCTTCTCATACGCCATCAACAATGAGTTCAAAGTTCCGGTGATCTTGAAAAGTTGTTAGTTCCCGAACTGCAAGAGCTGGAATAACTCGGAGTTTAAATTGCCAAGTGGGGTTCCAGTTTGATTGCCCCGGTGCGTTGGAAATTGTTTACAGTTCCGTTGGCCCTTTGGCCGAGCGTTGGTGGGCCGTTACCTTTGAAACATTGTAGTTGCCTCAGTCGGTAGTCAGAGGGAATCAATCGCCCCCGTGAACAATACCCCCTTGGGACACAAGCTCTCAGGCTTTGCTGGTAGACATGCCACTTATGAGCACATTTTCCCAAAGCAACATCGAGCTTTGTACGCCCGTTTCGTTACCAAATTACACACGTTAATGAATTTGCAAACTGGCCGACAGTAAACGCTACCAATTTTCAACTACAGTCCTCTACGTTTTATATGGACAACTATTTCGTCTAGATCAAGGTTCTGGTACATTGGTACCTATTGATTGAGCACTGAAATGATTAATTCACGGCTATTGGGCTGACATAAACACCGGTGTCATGTCATGCCAACGGCTTCATCACTCCCAACGGAAGACTACTAGGCCTGGTATTTTCTAACCTACAAGCATGAATATTAATTAAACTCTAATATTAAATTCTGTCTAACTTGTACAAAAAAAAAAGTGTAGAGCGAAGGGCAGGTGCGGGGGAGTCACTGACGGTTACAACCGACAGTAAGTACAAAATGAGTCCTATCTTTAATTTCTAATAAAGTAATAATAATTAATACTTAGAAATTATTTCTGATCTCAGTACTTAAGTACTAATTTATAATAAGTACATTAATAATTTTAATTATTAAAATCTACATTGTCTTGAATACCATAAAATGGATAACAAATATGAAATTCCGTGATTCCAAGCAACTTGGGCAGACAGAACTGGGATTTTATTATGGTGTAATGTGAATATACCTACTAGGAATGATTGTACCGACGCATTTATGTCTGAATACCTAAATGCAAAATACAGTGTTTAGATAATTCATACGTGAATCGTTATTATGCTCGCCAAAGTACCTGTAACTGGTTGGTCAAGTGCTATGTGCTGTTGGGAAAGGCGGAATCGGTGGGAAAGACGGCTCTACAATGACGTGTCCGAACTCAGTTTGCTCTGATCTGAGTACACGTCATCCAACCGACTCCGTTCCAACAGTTCACAGTTTACATTACAGCGTCCGTACTCATCTCTCAGCCCCTCAGTATTGACCGGCAATTGGATGTTAGCCACGTCATATAAAGAGTAAGTTCCACCACTTACATAGTTGTCACTTGAATAGTTTGAACGTCCCGTGGAACCTTTTGAATGTAGTACCTAGTAGTTTTTCAATTGGGCTGAAAGGATGGCTAATCCACGGGCAATAGGGGAAAAACTTCAACCAGCAGAGTAAATATTTGCAAAAAATTAAATCAACCAAGATCAGGATCCTCTATATTCACCGAGTTGCATCGTTGTAGGGTACACTGAATAGAGACATTGTCCAAAACGTCTTCACTCGTTTCTTTACATAAATTAAAATTATCCAATAAATAATACTGTAAATGTTAAGACTTAACGCTAGGCGACGTTTCAGGAACATCTATATTTTCAAAACTGAAAAATGTGGGCTCAAGAAATGTTATCTTAAAGTTTAGTTGTAGGCACCAAGCAAGATAAATTAGTCGCATGTATATATGTATATACCTGGAACTATATGAAAATTGTTATGACTCCTACGTTTCGCGGGCCTGTTGGGTTTTGTTGCATTCGCTAACGAGTTTTCTGGCGCGTTATTCGAGAATAATCCCCTCAGATGACCTCGTACTGGATTGAATAGCGATAGTTCTTTATGGCGTGAGTCACGTCGCGTTAAAAATTTCCTTATCAATTGAGGCATCGATACTAGGTACTCGCATCAATTTGGTAAATCCGCTATGTAGAAACAGAAGCACGGTAAAGGCACTCTGACAGGCTCACTGTTTACACGAAACTTCGTTTTTCTCAAAACTCCACTGTAGGAGTTACCTATGCTTTATTATCATTGTTGAGTAAATTATGATACTATACAGAAGCCTACTACCCGAAGACCTTTTAATTTATTTTGCGATCTAAAAACAACGCTCACCATTGCTTTGGCAATCAACCTGAATGTCTAACGCCACAAGGAGAATCAAATTTTTATCAGATCATCGTCTACATTGTAGATAACCAACTTGACTTTTTTCTGTGTATTGAAATATCCATAGCAACTCTCTTCTATCCTAATGCATTAACTTATCGTTCGATTGTGCGTTTCCTCACTATAAGTAAATAATTCATTTTCCGGCTGTCATAAGAAGAAAGTTAGCATTTTGACCATTTAGAGAGCCAAGAGACTCTGAACCAGTTTTTTTTTTTTTGCTCGTGGGTTTCCGTTCTACGGGTAAGTGAGTCTCACTAGAGTGATAACTAGTTATAGCCCGACATTATTAGTGACTGGTTGATTCATTTTGACATAATTGGGATTGTGTTGTTTATACAGTTCTTCATAATACCATAATACAATACTTTTCTGTATTGTTCATTATCTCCTTTGGTTGAAAAACCTTTGTCTGTTTGGAGGGTTGTAGGAGGCGGCAAGAAAAGAAGAAGTTTTTCCGAGCTTTCAGCTTTAATAAGCCATCTTCAGGGCTGCAACATATATTGACATCTGCTATAGGTTTGACCGTTGTCGGAATCATCAACTTACAATAATACAACTTACAAGAATAGAATTATTCTAATTAATTTAATGGTAGGTACAGTTGTTGACTTACGTAGGTAGGTATTGTTTCTTACCTACGTAAGGTATTGTACCTACGTAAGGTATTGTACCTACGTAAGGTATTGTTTCTTACCTACGTAAGTCAACAACTGTACCTACCATTAAATTAATTAGAATAATTCTATTCTTGTAAGTTGTATTATTGTAAGTTGATGATTCCGACAACGGTAAAACCTATAGCAGATGTCAATATATGTTGCAGCCCTGAAGATGGCTTATTAAAGCCGAAAGCTCGGAAAAACTTCTTCTTTTCTTACCGCCTCCTACAACCCTCCAAACAGACAAAGATAATACAATACGAAATTGTGAGGTACAATTTCATAATTAAAGCTACGAATTCATGCAGAATAAGATGCTACTCGAAACATGTACGCATCATGCTGCAACAATTCAAATTCAACATTTTACGAATTAAATTCAGCATTTTATTAATCAAATTCAACATTTTCTCAATCAAATTCAACATTTTCTCAATCAAATTCAACATTTTCTCAATCAAATTCAACATTTTCCCCAACTAATTCAACATTATTTTCTAGATCCACAAAAAGAGCATGGGAAAGAATGAATACCTAGTTGAGAATAATGAAAAATGAGAACACCTACGTACTTAACCGAATTTTTAATAAAATTTATTTATCAGACATTTAATGTCTGATCCTTCCATAATCAGGCAGTGTCTCCAACAAATGACTTCCTCCATGCAGTGGTGGTTTGATTTCCCTTTACTCCATAGGTAGCGCTCCCGTCGAGGGCCTTCCCTTTTCCGTACTGAGGTTTTAACATGAATAATGTTTATGCGGTGGCCTACCAGAGTTGAAAAGCGTAACGAAGTTTAAGTCACGAAATTATGTCACGAAGATTTTTAATGATTTTCACGTACAACCGAGCCGTTTCTAGGGGAATGAAACTTCTTTAGTTTTCAACGGACAAAAATCGTTCTCCATTCGTTCCATGCATAAATTATATACTGCCAAAACCGCTGTAAATATCGAAGAAGCTGAGATACAGCCCTGAGTAAATAAAAAACGGGACGCAAAAACATTATTCATGTTTTGCATAGCAAATACCTCGTTCTATACAAAGTATAGAAGAGAAAAGATCCGGGGGGTCCAGGGGGGCTTGCCCCCCTTGCGAGGCGCGAAGCGCCGAGTTTTCTTTCCCTATCAGTTCGCAAATGTTCGTTTTACTAATGTAAATTATTTTGTAATATTTTCTTTCAGATTATCAATCCTCAAATGAGGATAATTAGGAAGGTGAAGTTTACCAAACGATGTAGCCACAGCCGCCTTATTTCTTATAACCTTCTGGAAGATTACTTTTGCTTGAATGTACTTTCTGTAGGGGTGGGCCGTTCCAGCTAAAATCTGACATCGTTCAATCCATGACAGTGACTCCACTGCCGCTGTTCCAAATAGCCGTTCCAGTGACAGCAGTTCCAATGATTAATTTACTTTTAAGCAATTTATTATTTTAAATAGGTAGGTACCTATATGGGTACATACCCAGGGCGGGTAGGTCCATTTATGATAATGATGGGCTATTGCTGAAGTTACAATTCTCCGGGAATTAAATTGATATAAGGTTCTACGAAATATATGAGTATTCTCTGGTTCTATGCATTTTTAGATAGTGACATTGTTTCAAACCTTGATGTTTGATGCTTTTTTTTTCAACTAAGTCAGCCCATTGAGGAATGAATCCCATCCTAAATTTAACCTTTGTCTATTTGGAGGGTTGTAGGAGGTTGTAAATAAAAGGAGAAGTTTTTCCGAGCTTTCGGCTTTAATAAGCCATCTTCAGGGGTAGGTATTGTTTCCTCGAATGGCTTATTAAAGCTGAAAGCTCGGAAAAACTTCTCCTTTTATTTACAACCTCCTACAACCCTCCAAATAGACAAAGGTTTTTCAACCAAGGAGGAAATGGACAAAACAGCAAATTATCCTAAATTTAATTAAGGATGGGATTTGTGATGGTTCACCTTGTACGAAAAATAAGAACGGAGGAAAGAATGTAAATGTAGATTCGACACGTTTAGTTATAGCAATTCCTTTATTTCACTCTGAGCACATTGTCCCC